>JAGFPH010000580.1:149939-177796 GCA_018207615.1 Philaenus spumarius
ATCTCTGTATCTAATAATATTTAGCATTTATAGCACTTAGAGGAAAAAGCCATAGTCGTGTGAGCTATGAAATTCGTCTTATGGGGAAATATTTACGTTTATTGCTCCCTTAGTTAAATCTCTGTATCTAATAATATTTAGCATTTATAGCACTTAGAGGAATAAGCCATAGTCGTGTGAGCTAAGAAATTCGTCTTATGGGGAAATATTTAAAGAATCTAACATTTTAAATCATGCTACAAGTGACTTTAAAAATCTCGTTTGGAAAATACTCTATCCTGGGCAAACCTCACTCACATAAGTCATACAGCTTATAGTATATTACAGCTAAACCAACAAATCACAACTAGACAGTAGACATTATTTATCTGATAAATACGGTATCCAAGCAATACGTTGGATCATCAAAGCAAGGGCATAACTTGTTGATTTTAACTATAAACCGTGGTGTAACGGCAAATTTTGGTTATGCTCTTTATGCAACTTAAATGAAAACGAAACAGTTTACCATTTTATTGCTCGCTGTCCTATGTAAAAAATATGTGCTTTTTCAAAATTCTAATATATATTGAATATTTTGTGTGCGAGCACGAGTGCCTGATTATATTAACGTAGGTATGTTTTGATGGATGGATGTAAATATAAGTGGACAATAGCTTAAGTTCTAATAATAAATGACTTTCTGTTCTCATATTGTACTTTTTGTGTATGGGCGAGAGTGCCTGATTATATATGTATGTTTGCTTTGATGGATGTATGGATTTAAAATAAGTAAATATAAGTGGACCAGTGTAAGTCCTAATAATAAGTGAATTTGCCAACCCAGCTGACGGTCAAATTACCATGTTGTACCATGTTATGTTAATAACAATTTTTTATTTTTATTTCCTATGGTTGATTATTTATGTATTTTTTATTTCTATGCAGTATGTATGGATTGCAATCCATATACTTACATATGGTAATAAAGTACTTTTTCTATTCTATTCTATTACAGCTGAACTTTATTTTGGTGTATTGGACATAGATCCCTGACTGACTGTATGCTTTAAACTAGCATTTAAATATTTTAGTAATGAGGCCAAATATACCATTTACTGATAACCCATCGTTGACTAAATGGAGACAATTTTAGTGTTATTTAATTTTAAAAGGGAAAGTATACTTGGCCATTTTGTCTGCCTAACGTAATGGAGCACAACTTTACAAGCAATTCTTATTTATCCTGTGACAGGGATTTCGGTCTGGTTAAAAGGAAATTGAGGACAAGACAAGTACTACACCGTAAAAGAAGTTTCATCTATGATTTTGCCCTCAACAAAACCAGGTAAATTTATGGTTGATCTTGTTCAAATAGAAGATATTTTTGATTTTCAAAAGTAGTGGCCCCAATTTTACAAAAAAACTTCAGCTTCTGAAGAAAGTAAGAAAGGAAAAAGGGAGTTTATGATACCATGATTTTATCTTTGAAAAGTCAAGAATAGGAAAAGTCTCAGCATCTGACTTCATTGATGCAATACAGAGGAAAACGATGATTAATGATTTGAAAAAGGTTTTGCATTATCTACCAAGTGAGCATAGCTGGTTTTACAATGAAGTATTAAAATAATCGCCTAAAAAGAAGTCCTGAAAGAAAATTTACGAAAAAAAGTTGACGTTTATCTTTGTAGTAACTAAGAAATATTTGTATTGCTATTTTGACTAATAAAAAATGTATATGTATTTTAAAGAGAGTTTGTAGATTAAATAAAACAGTTCTTTTGCTAATGTAAAATAACAATTTACTTTGAGAAAACCAACTGTATTATAATTTGTTCATCGTTGTTTATGAAATGCCTCATGTCAGCGACTTTAAACAAAATTTAAAAAAATGTTAAAACGTTAAGAAAAAATTAAAATAATATAATTAAGAGATTTGATTATGTCTAAAATCGAAATTTTTTTTTTTTTTTTAAGATGCTTAAGAAATAAACAGTGTTTCTTTGTTTACCGAAAATTTTCATTTTGTGACAAGAGGCCCTTCAAAAATAAGTGATTCATAGGCGTTGTCTGCTGAAATTGCAAGTTTATTCCTTCTTAATTGGGAATCAACTACTGACGGTTTCTGATTCGTTGGAATATTGACTCGATCGTTGGGGCATTGTGTTCAAAAAGAATCTCAGGAGCTCAGCAGTTTGAAGTTCTACTAAAATCTCTGTGTTTTTTCTGTCATATACCCCCCCCCCCCCCTATGTGGTTTCATATATCATACCACATATCATATATCTGTCATATATCTCTATGTGGTTTCTATGTGAAATGCCCCTTTTACCTTTTCAAAACGTGATAATAATCGAATAGCATTCGAATCGAGGTGTTTTTTAGTATTTTATTTCTGAAAATCATTTGCCTTTTAGAGTATCTGATTGATCCAAATTATCCTACCTCGATAACTATTTACTGTACGTAGGTTTGTATTGTAACAGCGAGTTCTAGATATTCTGACGTCTAAAGCCGTACAGATGCTTTGATACTTTGAAAAGGATTGGCATCCCGCAACCGATTTTTCAAAAAGTCCCATTTCTCTGGTTCATGTCTACATATTTAACTCCTTTTGATTGTTGAAATTGTCCTTCGTTTGATTAAATTTTTAACTCTCGACCCAAGCAAAATTAGTTATAAATTTAACGTGTGTCTGTGTATCACAGTATCTGTCTGTGGCATTGCAGCTCCCAAACGATCCGACCGATTTTTAATGCGATTTAATCGAGAGTGTTCTTAGTTATGATTAAAAAAATCTGATCAGCCGTTTTTTGTGTCAGGGGTTTAGATTGTTTTTCATACTTCTTATACTTTTCGTTTAGCTTAAAACAAACTAGTTTTATCTTTCTGTTAAATTTGCATTAATTTATTATTTCTTCAATCGTTTTACTATATTTTATTTAACTAATTTTTTCGTAACAAATTTATATTAAATTTTATTATTTTATTTTTAACTTCTACTTGCAAAAGTCCATATAAGAATGACTTAAATAAAATAAAATCGTTTGGTTTTTGATCCGTTATATTTATAAAATCGGCCTTTATTTTATCCCTTTTGCTAATAAAACAGATTACCTAAAACAGATACCCATAATATTGATGTTCTAGAAAATCCTGCCTGTACATTTTCCTTTACAATTTTATACACGCTTTTGTATTTTATACTTCATTTACACATTATTAATATTATAACATTTACAAACAAAATTGTCTCTACATAAAATTCCGTTGTCATTATATTTACTTTTCATATTATGAGATTCAGCAAATTGACATGGTACCTCGGCTTTATCTGCTTGCTTTAGTTAAACTCTTTTGTTTTATGACTTACACTAATAAGTTTTAAACTTTGCATGCTAATACAAACAGTTTGAGTGTGAGGATAGATACTTGTTTTTAATGCTGAATATAGGCCTGAAACTGTGTAAATAGTTTTCTATGGATGATTTCTCTAACATTTATAAAATAAATTGTTTGTCTTACAAACTAGATTCCATGTTGACTGCATATGGAGAATAAAGTAAGATGTGGTAGGGGTGTGGTGAGTTTACTATTTTAAGACATTGTAAAATGGTATCCAAAGTTTAATTTAAATTTCTAAAGCTTTACATTTGATATACAATTTTAATAATTGCACCCAATGACAATGTAAATGTAACGTACAAATAAAACAGAACAATACGAAACAAAATGAAAAAACAAAAAACAATTGTGAAATGGAATTAATTGTAATTTTCTTATCCACGCAAGATTGCGTTAGTGAAACTGTGCTTAATTTAAAATTAAATATAAATAAAATGTGATAAAAATTTTTAATACAATTTAAGTTGAAATTTAAAGCAACAATTTAGACTACATAAAACAAAATGTGACCTACAAACAATGGAAAAAAAGTAATAATAATGATTTAAATAATCCGAAAACTGCATAATATGTATCTGAACATTATTTGTACAACTTAATTAAACTATCACTCGAAGATATTTAAAATAATTTTTCTTTAGGTTTCTAATTAACGGTCGGCTCTAGTAAAACAGAAAGCAATCTGCGACTCCCTATAGCGGCGGTAGGTTACGCGGACATTGCTCATCCTAAATCCATTTAAAACCCGCAATTATTCAAATAGCGTTTTTAAAAAATACCAAACTCTTGGGGACAAAATTCTTCATCCGAATGGCTTGGTAATTTTTCGCTATAATTAATAGTTACAACGTAAAAAATATTTAAAATCACCCTATAGCGGTGGTAGGTTACAAGGACATTGCTCAGCATAAATCCATTTAAAACCCGCAATTGTTCAAATAGCGTTTTAAAAGAAATACCAAAATCTTGGGGACGAAATTCTTCAGGGGAATGGCTTGGTAGTTTTTCGCTATAATTAATAGCGACAACATAATAAAATATTAAAAATTAATGTTTTAAATTGTTAATAAATATAAAAAAAAATATTTTTCTTAGTTTTTAAAAAGCCATTTGCATGCATATTGACCATAGCTTTAAAATGACATATCGTTTATAATTTTCCGATCAAAAATAAAGGAAAAATTTGGATTTTAATTTAACATTGGTCTTATGGAGTGTCAGCCAACATGGCCGACAGCTAGAGCCGACCCTTATTATATAAAGACTAATTTTATTATATAAAAACTAAGATATATATATAAATATCTTTGTTTTTCTATAACTTGGTGAACTGATCGTGATGTGGTTATTTTATTCAGAAAAGAAAACACGATTTTACACAGGCCTAATATATGATAGTCGTAGATATAAAATAAAGCTATAAAAAATAGTATTTTTATATTCGGTTTCCCTGAGTTCGATGAAACATAGAATCATTTATTATCTCTTTAGATATTTATTTGTTTCTAAAGCCAGCTCTTGCAACAGATTTATCAACTCTCTAATGCCAAGGTTATTTTGGTAAAACATTACAATCTATCTTAGACATAAGGGATTCAAGTTGTTTAACTTAAACATTGTTTGCTACTCATCCATCATCCATTAGAATCCTTAATGGAACTGAAAAGTTTTTCTTTTCTTGGTATTCTAAAATGTATTGGTAATGTTTGCAACTGAACCAGCTATGAGTGTTGTTTTGCTCCAAAGTACCGAGTGGTTTTTTCATTCTCTTTAAAGCTAAGGTTTAGTCTACTGCTTTAATAACATTACGTAAAAAGGGTTTAGTGTAAAAGCTGGTTTTACTAAAATAATTTTTTTTAAAGTATTCATTAAATATTTTTGCATAAAATTAACAAATATATACTCGCATATAGTTTAACTTTGCACGAAACTTAAATTAGGCCTTAGTTGAACGTTTTAAAACCGTACGTCAATTACAAAGGTTATTGTATAACTGACAGTCATATTTCATTAAATTTTGAAAAGTATTCTCTTCGAACCCCAACTCTCTAGAAGTTACGGTAGACAAATTGTGGGATTATTAGTATTGTAAAACAAATGCCATGGTGTAAACCATGTTAAACTTGAATTTTCGATACACATTATTTTTGAACCATAATAATACTTTATGATTGACTTTATGTATCGAAAGATACTTAATTTTTTTTAAAGCAATATTAAATATTACTTTTGTAAGGAATCTTTTTATTCTCAACTACAGTATATAATACACATAACATTATTTCCCCTGAAGGTAAACTAATGTTTTTTTTGTATTTTGTATATTTTTTAAATATTTGCTATGTCTTTAGCTAGTTCCTAACAAAGTATTTATTGACTTATGTATTTATAATTACAAAGTAATTATTTCTTGTATATATTAAATTTGCATCTTCTTACGTTTTAAACCACATTTGAGTACATCCATTGTAATTTACATTTACTAAAGTACAGTTGACAAAGTTAGGTTTTAAATCGTACTGTTGTAATAACAAAAATATGAAATAGCGTGTGCAATTAATTACTTAAATAGTCCTATTATTTGTCTTGTTTTATTGCTACGGATTTTCTCACCGAGAGATAGAATATACGTTTACCAAGTCTACAATGATTTATCGCTAACATTCCTTCTGACGTATACATCTGCCAGAAAATATAGAACATCTTGTTTCAGTATCATTAGGGAGCTTTGGATCTTTGAAAAATATAAATCATGTTAATATTCGTATTTGTAAGTTAGAATGGTTATATACATTTTAGTAAACTCAGGTTTTAGGATGCTATTGTCAGGTCTTTTTACACTTCTATGATTGTGTAAAGATCTAATATAAAAATTTACCATTTTTATGAGATTTCGTAAAATTGCTATTAAAATTAAATAATTTTTATTTCAATGTGTCTTAATCAATTTAGACGCAAATAATAATAAAATATGTTTAATAAAGAAGAAGAATAATTCATGACTTCTAGAGAGTCAAAACCTTTAGCGAGTGAAAGCTAAAGCTAAAGTAATTTGTAAACATAATTTGTAAATTCCACTAATTTCCGAGGCATACGTTAATTGAAATAAAAATGTAAATTAAGTCAATACTGTGACTATTAGAACTCATGTCTAACAAATTATCAAAACGTTACCAATATGTCAATAATGTGATTATTAATACATTTATTTGAATTTGCATAAATTCAGACTAGTTTTGTGTTTAGGGTGACTATTAAGTATTTTGTTTTATCTTAACAGGTACGCCTTTGTCACCCCTGTAGATAGGCCAATTCCCAGAAAGTATATACCGTCAGCAAAACCTTTCCTATAGACTCCTCTCATAAATGTAGTCCCAACTATATGTCCCCTTGGGACATCCACGCGCAACCGCAACTCTAATCTCAGCCCTATTCAGCGGTTAGATTGCCATTTAATTTTCTATGTAAGCTCTGACCCATCGGGAGGTAGTTTGCTCTACCCCACTCTCGATTATTGAATTTGTGATGGATATGAAGGAGATTTTGTTTGATATCATCAAATGTTCTTACTGCAAATTCTTTTTGCTCCATCACTTTTTCCACACCGGCTACCAGTTGGTAGAGTCCTTTTTAACAGAATATTAGAGTAGTTACTACATACGAGTCGTCTTCAAGAGTGGTGCACTCTACTAGAATTAAGTAAGATATTCAAAAAGAGTTTAACGCTGGGGTAAAATCGATTTCTTCGTTATTTTATTAAAAACATATTTAATAAATATACTCATTGATTAGGACTTATTCAAATTAATAATTGCAGTGAACTAGAATCCAGTCTTTTTAAACTAAACATTTTTCACGTAATCTTAATAAAGGAATACATCAAAGCTTGGCTTTAAAGAGGACGATGAAATCCCACTCGGACATTTTTAGAAAAACAATAATCCAGGACACTGATAACAGGTTCAGAAGAAAACATTATCAATAGTCTTTTACAACTGGGAAAAGCTCAACTTATTCGGATAATGTTCGTAATTAGATTAATTGTATGATCAGAAAGCACATGCAAGCTGTATGCATCTACCATGAAGATGCAGTATGTCGGGTATGAGAAAAGTAGAAGGAAACTGCCAAGCATATAGTATAAGAAGCAATAGATGGATATTTAATATCCTCCCATAAATCAGGTGCCATAGAATCAATGAACATCATAGGAACTATTCTCTGCCTTGATAAAAGACTAGAGGTAGGTTTACTGTCTAAGTTATACAATAACTGAAGTGATTTGGGGATGTATACATCCGTCCTACTGTAAAAAAAACTTATTATTTCTATTTAATATTTACAGAATCATAGATTAATATATTTAAACAGATCTGACAATGGTATTTCTCTAACCTGGACATGTATTGATTACATTCTTTAAGATTTTAAAATCACATTGAACTATTTTGTGTTTTACTGTATGAAAAAACTTAAATATTTCTATTATAGGGTATTTAAATTTAATGAATCGCATTTTTGTTGAGTTTTAGCAATACCAGATCTCTCTTTTAGGGTGAAAATGGTAAAAATAAATGTAATCCGATATCACACAAACTGGCAGCGTACAATAGCTTCGTTCACCGCGCTATCAACACGCCTATGAATCTTGAAGACTTCAACAACGAAATAGCTACAATAAAACACATCGCAATATCCAACGGGTACGATCCCACTTCAATAGATAAAATATTAACTAAACACAGAAACAAATCCAAAAAATCAGTTTCAATTATTGAAAAACCAAAATACATCTCCATGAAGTTCAACCGAATTCTAGATCGTCCTGTCAGCAACACTTTCCGCAGACATGGTTATAAAATCGCTCATCGAGCTTCTAATAATTTGAGTAACTTCTTACAAACCAAGCCAAACAGTTACAAAGACAAATTCATGGCTAGTGGAATATATAAGCTATCTTGTAACGACTGTGACAAAGTTTATATAGGCCAGACAGGACGTTCATTTAAAACCAGATTCAAAGAACATATCCCTATCCATAAAAAAAACAATAGCAAACAAACAGAGTTCTAATTACACAGAACACTTAATAAACGAAAACCACACTTACACTGACATCAACACTAATTTAAAAATTTTACATAGAGCCAAGAAAGGCACTACTATGAATGTATTGGAAGAATTTCAGATTTATAACGAATACAAAAATAGTCCGGATAACATACTAAATGATAAGTTAAACTTTTCTTCCAACCCTATATACGATGTAATCGCTAAACTAGGCCTAAAATAAACGGTTACTGATAACCAACGTCTATATTCAGTGTCCTACCTGCAGTCGGACAAGTACAACGTATGTGATGTGGCCACAAACATTTTTATTACATTAAATTAACGAGGAGTTATTCTCCGATTTTGTGTGTGTTAGTGTTGTGTGTTGTTCGAGTTCGTGTTTTATGTGTTAATACAAGCCTGACGAAGCCGACAGTGATCGGCGAAACAGCGCTGTAGCTAGTGCTACATTCACAGGACTGAAGACAATTTTGAAGGTAATTTCATAACAGTAAAAATTAAATATTCTATACAAGTTTATTTCTGCACAATAAAATAGGAATATAAAATAATCCATTTGATACATAAGTTCTATTTCTTATTTTAGGAACCGTTCTAGGAATTGAACAGGAATACTAAAATGGAATTCTTTTGGGATTGACCTTTCGTTCAGAGCGTGGCGTATTTAGTGTGATTTCAATGTACTTCTTCTGGAACAGAGAAATATACCAAGCTGGCAATAATAATTGATCAGGCATGTATTCAATTAGTTAAAACTCAAAAGACAACGTTCTAATAAATCAAATTTTTGTCAGAGAGTTTAGTAAACAAAAAACCTTTTTGGAATATTTTAAGATTAAATACCTTCGAATTAACTTTGTAGGGAAATTGCACTTTGTTTTACTTTTATAAAAATTTGAGGCGTTGAAACTATTTCTTTTCTAATTTGGAATGTTAAAGTGTTGAGTGAGTAATTGTAGAAGTGTTAATAGTAGTCGCATTAAAAAAATAGAGTTAATTGTTTCCCATGCTCATAGTTCATTACATTTCTTACTTAAATTAGTTATTGGGATAAATCTTAAGGTACTATAGATAGTACATAGTCTATTAAGCTAATAATGAACATACTACTAAACCAAAATCTAGTATGAGTGCAATTATTAAAAATACAATAAATTTAGTAAATTAAACTTAGAGTAGTTACTACGAGTCGTATTCAAGAGGGTTGCACTCTACTACATTTAAGTAAGATAATCACATAGAGTTAATGCTGGGGTAAGAGTAAATCTTGTGATACTAACCCTCATGTCAGCAGTTGTACAAGTTAAGCCAGCAAGCGAGATATTTATTTATCTTAGCGATAGCAAATGATAAAGTCTGTTTTTTAACGCGTATACAGTAAAGTTAGGCTTGATATAAATATCAATAGTTTTATACTTGAACATAAGTATTCACTGTAAACACGTGCACACATTTTTATTCAAGATATATCGGCTCAATATAAATATTGTAATTAGACAACTAGTTTTAAGAAACATAAATTGTCAGCTATGTTCGTACATGTCATTAATATGATACAATATTTAATTACTAAACTTCTAAAACATTCACACAAATTGTGCTTAAATAAATATACTTATCCCTTTTTTTAAACCTTTAGCAATTGCTTTAGCCCACTGTCTCTGTGTTCATTTCGTTTGTGTGAGTTAAAAAAAATAGTATGGAAATATTGTTTGTATAAGTTTTGATTACATTTCAAATAATCTTCTAAGGTATTTAACTTATAATTTAATAATGTATTTACTTTGTAAACTAACTGACTAAACAACAGCAATACAATTTGAGTAAGAAAGCATCATTTATAAAAATCTGAAATATTTCTTTTAGATGAATTTAATATTTGATGATACTTTTACATCCTAAAATTTCTCAACTTGATTTTAACTAATATTGTCTTCTGAAATCCTCTTGGCCTTATTAATTACAGAAAATAGATTTAGTTTATTTATTGGTTCTATCTATAAATTACAGTAAATTTATTTACTTTCCATTTAAAATATTATTTACCATATTTACATAACACATAAAAGAAAGAAAACATTTTTCAACAAGTCTAAAACATGATTTTTGTCTCTTCCTAATAAAATTTGTGATTTTCAGACCACAATATATTCTGAAATTTTCGATTATTTACTAGGAATAATCGCACATTATTTTTATGTTCGTTCATTCTAATGTTTAAATTCCGTTTTGTCTCGCCAATAAATTGATTATTACAACCACATTTTAATACTGTAAATAGAGTGTTTGTTTCGTACGTGTAATTTTTAGGTCTATTTTGAAAGAAATGTTATCTAACAATACTAATGTTTAAAAAACAGTTCAAATTTTATATTTTCTGAATCGTCTAACGTTTCTGATAATCCCGCCACATATGTGATTGTCATGATGCTAGCAGATAATGTTCATCTTTGTACTCTTTCTTTTTATTACGATTTATTCTTTTACATTTAAAAATATTGAAAGGATGATATCCTTAGAACTTAAACCTTGCTCAATTAACCATTAGTTCACGGCTTAATCTGTTTTTATATATTGTGACGGAATTAAGATGGTTAGAATTTTAATTTGAATAACGACTGTTGCGTATGTTTTTTCTATAAACTGAAGTTTCTAGGACACCCTATTTATCGGCTTTTCAAATTTCAATAATTTTATTTTCATATATGTCCACGTCTAAAACCACAGCTACATTGCCTTTATCCGCTGGTAGTATTTTCACAGATTCACTACAGTTCCATTTAGATCTGGCTTTTCGTTCACCATTATTTAAATTCACTATTGTTACGAAGTGAGATGAGGGAGATTATTAATTTATATTTTATTTATATTAGCACTAGAATTTTATTGGTAGCCTACTGTGCAACATGCGATAGAGTCAAATCCATAGTTGCATTTTATAGTAAGCCAACGACCGAGCTAGACGAGTAAAACTGAGTAGGGTCAGAGATGGGAAATAGAGGGGAATAAAATTGAGACAGGGATTTTTGGGTGGAAAGAGTGTAGGTGTACGTCGGGGCGACAAGGGCTGACCGGAAGAAGCCACGAGGACACAGTAAGGTGAGGGAACATTTCTTGTGAATATTTGGGGAAATTGTTTTAGCATCAAGCTAAGTAGAATCAATTTTGTTTGTTCTATAATTTGAGTGATATCCGTATTTGAGAACTTTGGGAAGTAAATATATTATTTGAACTCAGTTTTTCCTGTAGAGTTAGGCATAGGATATACAAGCTTATTGTTTCTGAACATGTTAAATATACATGTTAAACATGTTAACTATTAAATAAAGTAGAGCACTATATTTAATAGTCTATTTTTCTGTTATTGGAATTAAAGATATGTTACAATATTCTTGATTGGGCTTGAGTTATTCTAGCAAGTATATGATCCTCTCACAACATAATTAGAGCCAAGCGAGAAGTCTTTAATAAGAAAGGTCCCTACGTAATAAATTTCTACCTCTAATATATATAAGATATTAAGATATTAATTAAATTAATAATCTCACTTCGTAACACTATTGACATTTGAGTTTTTTTCAGTAAGATGCTGGCCTTACTCAGATCTTAGGAACTAAGCTTGTTTCTAATCCTCAATTTGAAAAGAGTCGATTCAATTCTCGTCATAAACTCCAACAAACCAACTGTTTTAAACATATTAGACAGAACTACTATTTGTTTACATAAGATATTATGTTTTTAATTATTAGGTTTTCTTAAATGATTATGTTTTTTAAATTATTATTTTAGTTGATATTTTAGTGTATTTGTTTGGATTTAGCGTGCTCTAATTCTTGAATAAATTTCTTTTTGATGCTCTTGTTAATGTTGTAAAAATCTAAATGTATGCGAAGTGAAAGTTTGTAAATCGATTTTAATAATTTTTTTGTGGTATAAAAGTTGAATCGTATGCGTTCAGCAATCAGACTATTATTTATATCTAACATTATTTTACAGAATTTTTAATATTAAAAAGAAATTATAACTACCAAACCTGTTGGTATTAAGTTCTTATTATATTTTTCATCACTGTAAAGAAATTTGTTTATAAAAATAATCTACTGTTTCCAATACTTCGTTTCAAACATGTCAATGAATATTACTCATAAACAGTAAAAAAAATGTTAAATTCATCTGAAGTATATTTGTATATTTCGTTTCATTTCTTACCCAATGGTATAACTGTTAAGACTATCGGACAAAGAGTAACACTAAAACAGAGTTCATAGTGTGGCGGGTTCAACATCCACATAAAAAAAGCGTAGGCGAAGATTAATTTACAAGGCCAATTAATTAAGCTAGATAATATTGCTGACTATCGACGTATACTTTTCTTCCATTTCAAAGTGAAACAAAAGCGTAACATTTTTGCAATAATGCTGTAGTTTAAAATACTCAGAACCTAAGGTACTGTATTTGCAAACTCTCTGGTGAATCTCTTACAAGAACTTAAGCAGATCAATTTCTTGTTTTCTAAAGAATCTGAATGAGAAATATGTTTTCATTACTATCTCCATATAGTTGTAATTTGTTAATAAAACTTTTTTATAGTAAGAAGTTACAATTTACGACTATAAATTTCAACTGCCACCAAAAAATAAATCCACATAATGTTGTCGAAATATTTTCCTCCAAAAGACGAATATCGTATTATTCTTACACACAGGAATGTTTATCATTCAAAACATATTTTTTTCAGAGCTGAGATAGAGCATATAGAGTGTTTACAAGACAAAAGGAATTTGTATTTATTCCAGGTATGTATTTGAAATTTGTTAACCATTAAGTTTAAGTAGAATGTACTGTTCGAAGGTGTCTTGAAAGAAAGCTGTAATAAGAAGACACATTACATACTTAGAAGTGACGGATGACAGTAGAAACATTCGTGGAGTGATATATTAGCCTTTGTTGTCGGAAATAAAATGTAGTAAACAAAAATGTATGTTTATAAATTGTATGCAGTCTGTTAAAACTAATTACTAAGCACTTTGTTGTGACTCGCATACTCTGCTATACTAAACATACATTGTAGAAACTGAGAAATATTGTAAATAAAACAGTTTTACTACCTCAATCTAAAATAAGCAGACAAGGCGCCATTAAAGTTGGGTAGCTTACTTTATTACAATATATTATAAGTAAAAAAACAACATGTACCAAGTTAGGTATTCGAATCCTGGATATTTTGCGTACCGTGCTACATCTCTGAGTTACAAATACAAACAAAGCAATAGAACAGTAACTGTTGTATTTGTTTAACAACTTGTAAACTATATATTCTCATGTTACATGGAGCTAACTATTACAGGTTACAATAAAGTTTGCTTGTTAAAACCAATGGTAGAACTAACTTTGTAATCAAATGATGACCTTGTTATCTAACTAAAGCCACTATTCATCGAGGAAAGATCTATACGTGGATTGTTTTAAAGGCTTTATTTGTTGCCAGTTAGAGAAAGAAGAAGGGTGTACTTGTGAATTTATTTAAGACATAAACAAAAATTAAGAATGATATTTACTAATACGTTGGTAATGAGAATTGCGGCAATTAATTCTACGATTACAATAATCAATATAGCATTGCAAGAACCATTTAGTCAAAACGGTTCATCGTTCCACAATTAACCTACATTAGAACGATACAATTTATCAATAGTTGCTCATATTTTAGACAATTGAAATTATTACCTAATGTACGATAGCGTGGCGTTTAATAACCACACACCAATTTGTAAGTTAAGATAATACTTCATTTATTTATGAACATTTTATTAATTGTAAAGTTTTGCAAAATTAGAACTAGTTCCGTTTGAATTAAGATATTATCTTACAATAATAGACTTGTTCCGTGTTTGAGTTTTGTTAAACATTATTGACTAGCTTTTGTGAAACCAGTTATACAAAATTATGTTAATAATTTTATATACTGCCATTGTGGTGTTTCCACTGAAAAAAATACAAGAATATAAACTTGACACTTTCTTATGGCAATCCATTTTTGTCTGTCAACTGGTCTAAAAGTAGTCTTTGATTTGTGAATGTACTTCACCACTAAGTAAGATGACTACTAAGGATATTAATATGTTCAACAATAATTTGTATTATGTATGGGTTCATCTATTCACGCGTTCATGCTACTACTTTATATATTTATATAATTTGTATTTTCCATACACTTCGACAACATACTAATCATGAATTTTTTGATTCGTCTTTATTAAGAGTAATGAATACCTTATTGGATTCTTTCTAAAGTAAACGTAGACCTAAATACGTTTTTACTTTTGTCAGTTTTTATCTCAGACGTAACATTTATTGCTGATGTTACACGTACAATAAATGCAAAAGTTAAAATTTTTTAATGACATTCAGTTCTAGTTATCCTTTGTGACAAGTAGTGAGAAAAATTTAAAAATAACAATATTCTCCTAATATAATCCTAATATAATATATTTTTATTTTTAAATACCCGATATGTGTACATGTTTACGAATTTTAAAGTAATAACAGCTGTGTGTGACTAATACAACTTAATTATTGGTTTGGAGCGTTTATTAACAGCAAATACACAAATTGTATGTTTTGTTTGATGTTATTATTATTTTGTTTCAATTTGTTTAATATATTTATATCTATTATATCGCTGATTGTGTAAAGCTTTACTAACTTTAATTAGAACCAAGCTGCAACGTCACGCGATATTGTTCACTACAGACTTTTTTAAGTTGGATGTAATCATATTCCGGGTGTTACTATGTCTTAAAATAATAATCCTATATTTTAAAATACAAAATTAAAAATCTTCCGGAAAAACGTGTATGACTTCTACTGGAAAGATTTACACGCGGGTAGTGTCAAATGAAAGGGAATAAACCCCTATATTTGCACATTTTATCTTAGATTTTGGTATCTGTTCAGTAACCAATTAATTATAAAACGAGATTAAAAGTTTTCCTATGGCAATTTAACATGGGATAACATTTTAACTTGAAATAATATTTGAAGAGTTCACTTGAGGTTTCCCCTGAACCGTTTTACACGAGGTTTGTTTTAAATGAAAGATCAATCATTCTATATTTGCACAATTTACTTACATTTTTGAAATAATTTCATTTAGAATGTAATAAAAGAACTTTTTAAAAAGTATTTTATAATTATTTTAAGATTCACTAACCAGCTGATTATTAAAATACGTGATTGTGCATCTTAAGAACAGACAATGTAGCAAAAGGAATAAGATGGCTTAGAGAAAGTCATTAGTGACCAGTATCTATCAAAGAAAAAATCACAGGAACAAGTTGGACAAGTTAAACACATAGCGTGTAACAGCTGTGATACCAATAAATAAGCAACATTATGAAAAATTATAAAACGACAATTGAAAGATGAAACTTATATCATTCAAAGATGTGCACAAAAACATAAATCATTTGCATATGTTGCCGTTAAGGTAGGTAAATTAAATTAAGCATAATTTTAGGTTAGGCCTAGACTGATGAAACAACTTCTGGAATGTATTTACATTCATTATATTAGCAACTAATTTAATAAAATAACAGATAAAACAGTTGATTTGGATGTCCAGATTTTAGTACAAAATAATATTTTTAAGTTATTCTTATACTGAACCAACACATGTTTCAACACACATAATACAATAAAAACTTGCGTTAAGGAATTTACAAATAAGAAAAAACTATGTTACATCCTAATTAAAAATAAATAAAACATATAGTAGGCCTATCTATTGATAATATACGGTAATTGATAGTGAGTAACGTTTTGGTCAGGTTTTTTATTAAGTTTACACCTGAGCCTTACTGGTTCTTTTAACCTTTGTTATAACAAACTGTTGTTATAAAATATACGAAATAGTTTGATTTGAACATTTAACATTATTTACCATCTTAGTTTTGAGGCTATTATTAATCCTACACCTTTATTATAAGTAAAACATGACATATGTTTTTAGAAGGTTTCAACGGGGGTTGGCGTGCAGAGCACGCAGTGGTATCCCATAGTAATATTAATTATGTATCATTAGTTATCAATATTGGAATGAAATTTATCGTTTTTGTTACATGTATCCTGCTTTATGGAACTTAATTATAATTTTTACTTTTTGAAAAGTGTACTCATAATGTGTTCAGGTAAACTCATTGAAATAGTAAGAACTTTGTGAAATATTAATTAGTATATTATTTTTTAACATGCCATTACATAAATAAGTTTTTAAGTTTTAGTTTTTCTGCAATTATTTGAATTTTTTAAAATAATTATATATACTATTTACATTTTTATTTAACTCGTTTAAATAATATAATTCAACATTATAACTCTATTATAGAACATTTTCTTGTTTATAAATTTGGGACCTCTGCAAGATCGGCAGGCGGGAGGATATATATTTTACCCCATTTAGCTTCAGGGAAAGGTGAAAACTTCGGTTTTATTGCGTTGTTTCATGAAGGGGATTTAATAAATGTTGTGTTTAAACAAGCAATTAATTTAGTGGCATTCTTAAGGGAGAATTTTTCAATTTGGAACACAATTTATTGCCTTTTAGCAGATAACAAGTTTATCAATAAATGTCTACACAATCTTTAAGTAACCATTTAATGGTAAATTATGTATAATACACAATGAATGATAATCTTACAAAGGTTAATTTGTTGCACAAATTGTTGGAATTATAGTAACTTAAATTATATTTTGTGTAGCAGGAATTTAGAACAGTTATTTTTCCTTAAAGAAAGCCCGATAGTACTTTTGGCATTTGAACATACAACACATAAATATATAATGAATTGTATTAGATTGGTTGACATAAAATATGTGGGGTAAAATTTAAAATTTGTTTAAATTTAAAACCTCATACAAATTTCCACCCTAACACAAAACCCCAGTTTCAATTCACAATTCAACAATCAATCAAAAATGCTTAGTTTGACAGAACTATTTTCTTTCACAAAACAAAGGCAGACATGTAAATTTATGAGGAGGGATCTAATACAATGTTTTCAAAAGTAGTGATATTAGTGTTGTTGCTAAAGTTTCATGACAACAATAACTATTTAAAAGTATTTAATATAAAATTGTATTAAATGTTGTGTTTTAAATTAGAATCCTAATTAAATATAGTTTAGTTAGAATCAATATACTACGTCATAATATACCATGATAATATACCGTATTTGTCTTTAATTTAACATAGTTTCTGGGCTTTTAGTTATGTGTAAAGGTATGTGGAAGTTTTGTATGTGCTAAATAAGTTATTGAAAAGTTAAGAATTACTATGAACTGGTATTTTATAAAATTCTTTAATGTATACCTAAGAAAATTGTAACTGAGCTTCTCTTGGTTAATTATCAGTACAGTTTGCCAATGATGTAAAGAATTAACCTTCCCAAATGTATTTTCTGTGAGTAGAACATCTTTAAAATTGTACAACTTATTTATAACCTAGTATTAGAGTTACATAGTATATAAATATGATCTTTAAATACTAATAACATAATCATAGAACACAAATTATTCTCCAATCACTATGGAAATACCATACTAAAAAATAACTATTTTCCATTTATCTCAACATATAATAACATAGAGTCGAATAAATAACATATTTCTGATTTAAGTACTACTTTTCTTCTTTTACCTGAATACAATTGCACCAATATGTTATATTTCTTAAATTTCAATTTACAATAAAATATGCCACTTATTTATGATATAAATAATATACAATATTAAGTTCACACCTTGATGACGGGTACGAGAATAAACCATTAAATTATGTTAGACAGATCTGGTTTTGTGTTCCTATTTTATTTTGTATGACATACAATTTTTGAGATATAGAAAAGAATAGGCTTGATATAGTCTTTATTCCGGTCGTAGGATCATCTATCTTACCCTTACAAATTCACAATTAAATTTTGTATACATATTGACATACTTAACTTAATCTTAAAATAAATATACACAATAAAACAAAGGAAAATGCAAATAAAAACATGAGACTTAAAAAGAAAAATTCTAAACTAATATACAGTTTCTTAAACATTACAAAATAAAAAAACCTAACTTAAAACATATTGATTTATTGAAGTAAAAGAATGAACTACTTATAACATATAGGACAACTCAAATGCTTTACTGAACTGTGTATGCCGTGAATGAGGCAAATAAATCAATAAATTCACACGCACACATTCTTACATAAAACAAATATAAATACGCAAATTAAACAGATACCCTTCCTGCACACCCCGAGCATAAACATCAGTTCACGTCCATACCATGAACGTCCATGAAATGAAGTTTCAAAGATTTTGCAAAAATTGAGCACGGCTATCAATAGTTTTAAGGGAATCTAGAATTCCCCAAGCGACATGCCGTTACGGTTGTTGGGTTTTGCGATAACTGTATAAATTTAAGTTCGGAGGACCACCTAATACTAAAGTGTTTAGGAACCTTGTTTGTACACATATGATTATAACCAAATAACTATACTGATTGAATTGTAAAGAATTACAGTACCTTATAACTGCACGAGGCTTTTACTTGTAGATTGTATTGTGGCGGTAGTTGGCGTCGGCGTCGGTTGTTGATATACGTCGTCCTTTTACACGTAAGTCACTATTTAAACGCACTTTGACACACACATACACAGTTCACAATTCACAATTCACAATTCAATAGATATTTAGTATAACACATATGTACAAGTAAATCAATTAGTTTCACAACAGACGGAATAAAAGTCAGATTGTACAGTAAAACAAAAAGGGATAAAGCGTTAACACTTTGGATAACTCCAAATAAAATTAGCGTTGGTTAGTAACTTAAACCAGAATGAATCCTCTACGAGGTGCGTTGAGTCAGCGTGACAGACAGCCGAAAAGACTCTGTTCAGACAGGCGTTCAAACTATCGACCAATCAGATTGCTGGATGGATTGTATGATCTAAAGCGTTAAAATTAATTAGTTTATATTTTCCGTTTTGAAGAGGTCTCGTGCTCTGTTCGGTAAGCACAACCAAGAGCAGGGAGCGGTAATTTTAATAGACGCGTTTACACTGAACAACGGTAAAAGATTTATTAAACTTTACAGTTCAGCGCATGGGAATGTTTAGCATTGTCGACCCCTTTCTTGTACTTGGTGCACTTATATCCCAGGAAAAACTAACTTATTTGTCAAGTGAGTCTGCTTTCTTGTTTGAAAATACCTATGATATTGATTTGTATGTTTTTTAGGTTGAAAATAACTATGATATTAAATGTGTATGTATTTGTTGTTCGAAAAATCAATGTTGATTTCTGTGGTAGTAAATTTTGGCGTACAAAAATATAGATTTTACAAAATTCAATTCTTAGCGTTGAATGAAGATCCTTCCTTGTAGTTAAGATCCTTCATTAAGTTTATATGTAATATTGTTTACATAACAACTTTAAATGAAAAATAATTATTATATGTTGCTTATTTTATTAACAGTTTAAAACTATTTCATCATTAGTATTAATATCAAGTTAATTGTTTATTGTTTGAAAATAAATTTTGAAATGCAAGCCATAGAGAAATTACATATTTTCGAAGTACAATATACTATAGAAGTTTTACATTAAGATAATTAGGGCTAGCACGATTTCTGCTTACCATAGATTATTAGGTTTTAAATTAAGAAAACTTTGTCCTGATAAGTATTTTGTGTACTGTTATGCCTAAACTATGGCCAATCTATCGGTAGGCCCTATGGATAAAAACTTTGGATTGATTTCGAATAAAATTAGGATATACATTTTCTATTTTGTAGATGTTAACGATTTTATTATTGTGATATATTTCATTATTGAAGGTTGTTACTTTTTTATTTTAGAATTTAATTGGCAAATTATTTAAAAATTCTACTTATTTTTAAGATTTACTGTATTCTCGTTGCGATTCAATGAAGACGCAAAGGATACAAATACACTGATGCGTTCACTGTTTTGGATGAACTTAATGTCTTTCACGTGTTTGGAAAAGGCAATAAAAACACTAAGGAGGGATGAAAGGTTCAGCGGGAATGTATTTTATGGCATTCATGCAAGATGACCTTGTTAACGTTTTCGCTGACAAATCACAATATTGAAAGTTTAAGACTTGCTTAAATATAATGCGTTAAAACGTATAACTGTATATAGTTAGAGAAGGATAGATAAAGAACAGTTAATTAACATATAAGTTTGTATAGGTACTTATGTGTACTTTATATGTTTTCTAATATAATTAATTGGTAATTGTCCAATGCTTATACATTTCTGAGCCGGTTTTGTAATTTACTTGCTATTAGATTAGACGTAAAAGCAGTAAATTTACTCACTACTTAGTAGTAAACACAGATAAATGTTATATAATGTTAGTTTCATTTATAATATTTATAACTATATAATCTGCATTTGTTTTATAACATAGAAACCAGCAGTATTTATAATTAATTTAACTCATAAAGTACAACTTGTTATGTTTAAGTAACTATAATTTTAATTATGGAAAAATCATACATACAAAGTTCATGTATTAATGTTTGCAGTTGTTATTAAATTTTTTGTATATTGTTGTATTCATTGTTATTCTTGCTATAGTTTGTGTCTTGCTGAAGTATAGTTTGCTAAGTTCTGAAATATTAAACTGTATTAGTTGATACTTAATTAATTGTATAAACAAGAGATAAAATTTAAATAAAGAATATCAGAACGGAAAGTTAGTTTTCTTAACACGGAAAAAGAACTGGCGGATTTATTTTGTGTTTATTTTATGTGAGTATTTTTTTAAATGCCTTCCAGTCTGCCCTAAATAAAAACATTCACATCCTTCATAATTGATCCTATATATCTCTAACTTTTGTTCCAACTGTGTTGTTTTTATTTTGTATGTTTGTAGTTTAATTAAATGAAGAGAACTTAAACATACTACAATGTCAAGTAGTTGGTTAAAATACAATTTTAAACACAAATTCAAATCATGGGTAATGGTTAATGGTAAATATTGAATATTATGTAAATGCCCCTTAAGTTGTTCTTTGATTTAAACATTTTAGGTATTGTGAATAAGTAGGCCAACAATTAGAAATATTTTATCATGAAATAAACTTATACATTTTTTAAAAAGAAACCTTCAAACCATTTAGAATTTAAATAAACAGTTAGGACAAATGTTAGTATACATGGTTGATATCCAATGTAAGATACTTTGAAGTTTTTGTCTTATATAAGTTGGCTTGAGTTCCGTCAATATTCCAAAAAACCACAGCATCTTCCTTCCATAATCATATTTTTAAAAATTGTTTATATTTATTTATTAAGATTTCTTACGTACCTTCTTAATAAATGTATTTCTTAATAATTGCACTCAATTTCTTGGTTATTTCTTTCGTTGTTAACTAACAACAATTTGTTGTGCATAATTGTTCAACATTCAAATCCTGAAAAATTAAAACACACCAACAAATTATATAATTATAAGTTTAAAACTGCAACTACATTGATAAACAAGTGAGGTTAGCAGTTTTCTTTTAACTGCAGGTTTATAATGTGCTAAATTAAAACAGCTTTTTCAGTTTAGTTGTCAGTAGCGTTATTTAATTAAAAGATATAAACGCATACTTCAATAGTTGTCTAGTTATTTGTATTTAGTATTTAATGGAGCATAAAATTTTAATAAAATCTCTTCTTTCAAAGCTAATAATAAACAGATATTTTCCGTAGAATACTGTTAATATAAATTTAAATTGCGTCTCTTTGTTTTCTACTATTTCTTTGTCAAACAATTTAATTTAATAATTTCTGTTACTTTTTAATTTCAATTATCTGTTTCTTGGATCATCCTAATTCAGATTGAATTGATACCAATGACTTTTCATCGACAAAACTTATCGCTTAATGTTGACAAATTTGAGAAAAAAGCAGAACATATTTGTAGCAAGTTTTTACCATTATTACCATTATTTTACCACGTCATATTATAATTAATAATAAAACAGACATATATACACAGACAGAATGTTAGTTTTATAAATAAAGTTAAGTTATATTTTGTATTCAGAAACTGCGTTTAATCACAACACAAATGCATTGCTTTTAAAGCAAAGTGAATTTTTAAGCCCCAAATATTACAGATGTATCGAATATAATATATGTAATATAATTAAATACTTTTGTATATGCTTTGAAAAGTACTCAAATAGTCTGAATCATTTCCTTTTAAATAGTTTACTATGTAAAAGTTTTCTTTTATTTATTTTATTATTACCTGAAATAAAATAATTAAAGGTTTTTCTCTTTTGAAATGGTCTCATAGTATATACTTTACTAAAACCACAGAATAGGACTAAAAATTAATAATTAAAAACTAAATTTAACCCTATAACAATTCTTTTAAGTTGTCGTAATTATTATCATATTTATGCAGGCATCTTGTCTGTTTAAGACTGTAGTTTGTTTCATTAACATTCGAGTTTTTGTGTATCTCTGAATATTTAAGCGATCTAAGCGATGCAATTATAGTTGACTGATAAAGGGTTTTTTACATCTACAATTAAATATTTATTTTGTAAGGTTCCTTTTACAGCTGAAACCAGGTTTCATTTTATGTAATACAATTTACCCTTAACTTAATTTATACATTTATAATGAGGATTTTCAAAAATAAATAAACCGTAAACTACTAAAAATTTTATTTACCAAACTATTCAAAAATGACTACAAAT
Source organism: Philaenus spumarius (assembly GCA_018207615.1). Classification (NCBI taxonomy): domain Eukaryota; kingdom Metazoa; phylum Arthropoda; class Insecta; order Hemiptera; family Aphrophoridae; genus Philaenus; species Philaenus spumarius. The sequence goes on from JAGFPH010000580.1 coordinate 173,185, forward strand.
TGAGTCTTCGAAAGACTTTTAAAAGCACTCTTAACATTAGCACACTCATCATTGTGTAAATAAACACGCAAAATAAGAAAAACACTTCTTCAACATGACAGTATTGTATAGGTATAGCTAACGTGTACAGATTATTTAACACGAAAACATTTGTTAAAACTGTTAAATAATCATATTTTCATGTTAACAAACAGGACCATACGCCTTAAATTACTAAAATGGAAAATATATGGTATGTTATATCCAAATTTCATAGATAGACAACACACAACGTAAGACCAATGAATACAGAACTTATAAGTAGAAAAACTTCCATGTTAAAGATTCAGCCTAGTTTTATTTTAATCTGGCAAGATTATCGCGGCAGCCGCTGGGTAGCGAGAGCGCTACTGTCTTCGTTACGGCAAGTGTGAGTGAGACAGTGAATGAGCCAGCCATTTTCTGTCTCACTCACACCTGGTGCAGAGGATCGTTGAGTCATAGATAAAATGTGGTTCTTTGGATCCTTCAAATAATAAATAATGTTCTATTTTCAAATAATTTTTTAAAAATGTTCTACTCATAAAACTATTTAAAAGATTATTATTGTATATTTTTATAAAATTGTTTAAAGTTCGTTATATTTACAAGATTATTACAAAATTCTTATATTCATAAATTAATTTAAAGAGGACAAATTAAAGGTGTTTTTTTAGTATGTCGATATGAAAATTACATAGTTTACTACATTATCTCGTTACAACTATACGTGCTGCAATTACGTTTGATACATGTTTTCTGAACAACTGAAACACCAACTGCACTAATGTTTCAGTAACTGCCTCGTTTGCAGCCGCGTTACGTCAAAATTTAAGACTCTGTCTTACCCCAAAAAGTAATTTTATTGAAGTAAACAACAGTGTAGCTCACTGAGTCTTCATAAGACGGATGTAAAGAAACAACTTCAACAATCTATTTCTAGAAGAACATTAAAGTTGTAAAACAGTTAAACAATTATTAAAATAATTTTCAAAATTACTTTTATTCACAGAAAAAGTAAATCATAGTCATTATTTTATGCTTTCTGTAATATTCAAGGAACATTTTGGGAGATCTTTATAGTTCAATATAACGCTATAAACTTACAAAGTAATTTAAATAAACCTGCCAACCCTCGTTTAATTGCATGTTGATACATTCCAGGATATCTGTAACCCTAAATAGACACAATAAATGTGCTAAGATTACCTGCGCGTGACATTATTTTATACTGAATTTGTTTAACATGCATTTACATAATATTTATACTACTATTGCTAGTTTCTTGTTTTAATATTAAAGTAAGTAACTTCGTTACAATTAAAATACTAAGTTAACTGGCGTGTTGTTAAGCAAACGAATTTGTATTTCAATATAGTTTATTCAAACATAAATAGTACCGTCGGAAAAGAAAAATAGAAATATGGAAATGTACCGAGCCCTATATGACAATACATGTGTTAAATATTAAATAGGCGAATTTCACTTCTTACCTTTTGTAGACAGCATATTACTCTCCAGGAAAATACCTAAGTTAACCATTCACCAGAAACAGGTATTTGTCTACATTCAAACAACTGGAGATTTATTTAAAAAATAAGAATTATTTATGCGATCTTAATATCAAAAAGAAATCAGATTTTATTTTATACCCTCTTAATTCAAAGATTAACATATATAATAAGCAAAAGAAAACCCTAACTTTATATTAAAGATATTTAAATAAAAACCCTACCTTTTATATTAAATAGTAAAACAAATATTACAAAAAATTACACATGATTTTGACAAAGATTACATTAAAAAAAAAGTTATTGTACTAAATAAGTAGTATCTTATAATATAACTATGTTTTAGTTATACCAGTACTCTTTATTAAATTATTTGTTGGCCAACTTGTATCAATATAAAAAAACAAAAAATAAAAAAAAATTTCTAATAGTTGAAATAATTATTATATGTGACGTCACGTTTATTTAACAATTTAGAACACATTGGACTATAAGGTCAAAACTGCTTGCTGCGCTTCAACCTAGAATAATTAACTTAACCTAAACATAAACGATTCTTAACAAATATCATAGTTATTTCCAAATAAATTCACTTTTCAAAGTAGCCTTTAGTAAAACTTTAGTCTAATTGCACTTAATGTATTAGTTTACATTCTTCAGAAAAATTGTTATTGTTTTTAAAAACTAATTTGTTATACATAATGGTATGGTTTATTTTTGGGTTGTAAACCAGAACTTAGTGGTGTAGTTGTAAATTCATTTGTAGTTACTATTTGGAGCTGTATTTGAAAATCGGTATTATATGCTTGAAATCGGTGGTATACTTAAACTTCAGTGTGATACTTGAACCAGTGTTCAAAACTGGCTGGAAGTGAAAGGCGTACTTATGGACAATCGGATATTGCATTACAGAATTTAAAAACACATGTTGCAGACTAGTAGACACTACTTCTCATTTACGTTACATTTTACTTTGTTCAAACTTAGACTGAGAACATACTCTACATTTTTAATTAACGTAATATACACTTCACAATGAACTATCGCCGGACATCAAAACTGGTTGTTACATCGCAGAAGATCTTAGTAGAATGAGTCAAAAATGGCTGACTAAGCAATATCTAAAGTCTACAAACATGTGATCCAATTAATTGGTGTCGCTACCTAGTAGGGAAAAAGGTCAGTAAGGGCAGGGGCACAAGTAGGAATTACAAGCATGAAGATAGGTATGGTTGCATATCCTTTAAGGAATTATTGTTACGACGTATTACAAGCGCAATATAATTACAATTACTTTTGTATCTTTTTCTCATGAACTGGTTCAACTTTAAACCACAAATTTCTACCACACTTTGTACTCACCCAAACACATATAGTTGTAATAAATCAATAAAAATAATACAATAAAATTATACAAATATGTTTTACTTAACTTTTGTAACCATTTTTTGAAATTATTAGTCGTAAAAAGTTGGAGTTTACTTAAGTTGTGAACTATTATGAACACGGTCAATATTTTTATTCAAACACAATTTAAGACGCTTGCATAAGTACTACAATTTTATATTTTATCTATTTATAAAATAAACATTAATTTTATTCTTTTCGAACATGTGATGCAACTTAATTAAAAATGTTTGAACTGGAGCCAATTATTTACTAGCAGAATTTATAATAAAGTTTAGTATCGATGCCGGACTTTAAAAACACTCTATTAAAGGGTAGAAGTCCTTTAGAAAAGGATGGGTCGAAATAAACAAATTTAATTAGAGGGCTAAGAGCACTCATTTTACTTCAAGTAGACCTACCTACCCAACACAGGAAAATTGAAAAACCGCTCAAGTTAGGCATTTTGGCTCTCAGATATTTTAATACTCTAAACCTTTTATCGGAATTTATAATTTTTCATTTGTTCAAAATGGCGACTTAAAAAAAGCAATATATTATGAACTAACAGTAATGCATTTTACAATTGTAATATTAATTAGTTTATCTTATACTTTAAACATTGTTGGACTTCTAGCCTCCAGGATTGTATAATAATATTAAAATTTGATTATTACCTTATATGGTCCGTCACAATCCTTGTTTGTTTGTTTTTATATTACCGGTTTCGACATTGCTATGACTCATATATAAAAACAAACAAACAAGGATTGTGACGGACCATATAAGGTAATAAACACATTTTAATATTATCTTATTACTATCCACTTAAAATGTTTAAACCTTACAACTAATGTAACAAATGTAAATAATTCTTTCTAATTATGAAACAATATTAAATAATAGCAAAAACACTAACAAACCTATTTTCTAGTAACCGTAAAGCACGCTAACTATATTTTACTAATCCTTTACAAATATTAACGTCTCCTCTTCCAATATTAAAAAGAAAACCACTTTACACTTTCTTTCATTTCCACGATTTGGTAAATTTAGTTTTCCACTTATTAAGCAAGCATGTATACCTCGTTTTATTCATCTTGTGATGTCACTAAGATGTCATGCTGGGATTTAACTTGGTTTATATGCACGCCTTGGGAAAGTAATCGACATGTTTCTTAGTCGGCAGGCAATTTAAATCCCCTTATAAAGCTGGCAATATCACGAGATTATACGGGTAAAATGATCTTTAATGCTCCTGTTGACTAATGTGATAATTTGAAATTACTTTTTTCATTTCAACCTTATTAGGACTGAATTCTCTCAAAAATTAGGATAGAAAAATATTAAACGAAAAGAGTTTTCAATAGCTGGCAATGGTTATATTTTATGTTTTACAATGACGTTAGAGTAGTTTAAGTATATTGAAATAGATCTAAAATTAAACAAGTAGGCAATACTAAAAAACTTAGTATACTTGCAAACATATATTTATTAAATTCAATGGTGTTCAAGATATATAGTATTACAAGATTGATGCACTTTGTACTTTACAATATTTTATGCATACTGTTTCACTTTCATGCATTAAAAAGGTACTTTTAATAATAATGTATCAGCTTTCCAAAACATGAAAACATTTCCAAGAATAAATACCAAAAATGAAGAAAATCCATTTCAGAGAAGTAGCGTTACTC
>JAGFPH010000580.1:178196-216623 GCA_018207615.1 Philaenus spumarius
AAGAGAATTCAATGAAAGACATGTGGACATCTATTATACGACGGTTAGACAGTCAAGATAAATCGATTAAATTTCTAACTGAAACAATAAGTATGCTAAACACAAATTCTAAAAAATTAACCGCTTCAAAGAAGAAATGAATTTTACTCTCCGTATTGGAAATTGGAATGCTAATGGTTTACTGAAACATTTATCTGAATTGGAATTGTTCTTGAAACACCAGAAAATAGACGTCTGCCTTATCTCTGAAACTCATTTTACAAAGCATTCATTTGTTAATATTCGTGGCTTTGTTTGCTATCACAGTCCACACCCAGCCAACAAAGCTAGAGGAGGATCAGCTGTACTGATAAAAGATAATATACTACATTGGGAGGAACCTGCAGTTGAAGAAGAAATGATGCAAGTAACAACAGTCAGCATACAGTCTAAGAAGAAATTGCTTAAAATTTCTGCAATTTACTGTCCGCCAAGACACTCGCCCTCCAAAGATGACTTCAAAAGTCTCTTTAAAACCTTGGGTTCATGTTTTGTTATTGGAGGAGATTATAATGCAAAACATACACACTGGGGCTCTAGACTGATCACTACAAAAGGTAAAGAGCTATATCATGCAGGACTAGAATATAAATGCACATTTCTTTCCTCTGGATCACCAACTTACTGGCCCACCGATCCCCAAAAATTGCCTGATTTGATTGATTTCTTTGTCGCCAAGGGCATAAACTGTAATTATATTTCTGTTGAAAGTAACCACGATTTGTCATCTGACCACACGCCAGTGATTTTAACAGTCAGTAAATCAATAATACAGAAACCAAATCTCCCAAGACTATGTACAAAGAAAACAAACTGGGACAAGTTTAGAGCAAAGTTGCAGATGTACTTGGACCCTGAAGTTCCACTTGAAACCAAGGAAGAGATTGATAGAGGGGTCGAACAATTCATTGCTGACATACAGCAGGCAGCAGAAGAAAGTACACCACCTCAAAGTCGAAACATTGGATTGGATACGAGTTACCCAATGGAGATCAGAGAGCTGGCTCTAGAAAAAAGACGCGCTCGAAGAAAGTGGCAGCAATCCAGATATCCAGACGATAAAGTTAGATTTAATCGACTCAGTAACCAACTGAAAAAACGTATCAAGGAAATTAAAAATGAAGCGTTGTGTAAATTTCTCAGCAATTTAACTGCTGATGAAAATACAGAATATTCACTTTGGAAGGCTGCTAAAAAAATAAAGAGGCCTACAATTCAAAATCCACCATTAAAGATGGAGAATGGTTTGTGGGCCACAAACTCTATGCAGAAAGCGAATCTGTTTGCTAAATATCTAGCCGGTGTTTTTAGTCCCTTTCCAAAAAGTACAGATCAGGAAAATATCAGTTCTTTAGATAGAAATGACAAAAAAGACATCCAATTCGTGACCCTAAAAGAGCTTAAGAATATGATAAGGTGCAACATATCAGCAAAGAAATCACCAGGATATGATCTTATAACTGGTCAGATAATGAAAGAGCTCCCAGACATGGCTATCATAAGGCTTCAACATATGATAAATGCCTGCTTTAAGGTGAAATATGTACCTCGCCATTGGAAAATTGCGGAGGTAATACTAATATTAAAACCAGGAAAACCCTCTTCCGCTGTAACATCATACCGTCCGATATCATTACTACCAGTCATGTCTAAGATCTTCGAAAAGCTGCTTCTAAGAAGGCTTGAGCCGATCATTCGAGACAGACAGCTGATTCCTACACATCAGTTTGGGTTTAGACGTAGGCATTCTACTATAGATCAGATTCACCGTATTATCAACATAATCGAAAAAGCTCTTGAAGAGAAAAAAATATGTTCAGCTGTTTTTCTTGATGTTGCCCAGGCCTTTGATAAGGTTTGGCACGAGGGCCTTGAATATAAACTACACAGGGACCTACCAACTCAGTACTTTGAGTTATTACAATCGTATATTAAAGGAAGGTACTTTCGAGTTCGTCATGGCTGTGACTACTCAGAATTAAAGAGGATAACAGCAGGTGTACCGCAGGGTCGTGTCCTTGGACCTGTGCTCTATTTGTTGTATACGCGTGATATTCCAAATGTTGTTGATTCAATTGTTGCCACATTTGCTGATGACACTGCTATCCTTGCGGTTGATGCTTGTATTGAGAAGGCCACGAGTAGACTACAGGGTGCAATGGATAAGATAAGTACCTGGACAAAGTGCTGGCGAATTAAACTAAATGAGGCAAAATCAACGCACATAAACTTTACGAATAGGAAGATTACCACCCATCCATTGTTTATCAATGCTCAAGCTGTTCCTTACTCCAACAATGCCAAATACTTGGGGATGACCTTAGATACTAAGCTCAAATGGAAAGTCCATGTAAAGAAAAAAGTTGAAGAGCTTAGAATAAAATATAGAAAACTTTACTGGCTGCTTGGACGTAACTCTGGGCTTACAGTGCAGAATAAAATCTTAATATACAATCAAATATTGAAACCAGTATGGACATATGGCATACAACTATGGGGCTGCACAAAGCAGTCTAATATCAAAATAATTCAAAAATTCCAGAACAAGGTATTACGGGGAATAGTCAATGCCCCATGGTATATTAGAAATGGTGATTTACATCGCGACTTGAACATCAGACTTGTTGAGGAGGAAATCAAGAAATGTGCAATAAGTCACAATTTGCGCCTTCTCACTCATGAGAATTTAGAAATGAGAGCAGTGCTTGAAGTGGCCGATAATGTTCGCCGCCTCAAGAGGATTAAGCCTCACGAACTGCTTCAGTAATAATAAGGAAGTTATTATTATAATGATTATCCTTTAATGTGATTTAGTATTTAAGAATGAATCATTGGTCGATTTTGTTTATAAATTGGTTATGAATAAATAAAAAAAAAAAAAAAAAAAATTTCCAAGAATAATTCAGCGTTTTCTTGTGTTATTTTAATAAAATAACACATTCAATATGAAAAATACCATTATAATAAGTCAGTGTATTGGTAAAATTAAATAACAAAAATTTACTTAGCAAAACCATATGTGCAGCATAACAAGCAACATTTTCTTATGTACAATTTTACCACAAAATAATAATACACTTTTTTTGTATGATTAAACCGAATGTATGTCCGAATGTATTTCTTACAGAGTGACACTTAAATATTAGATTAAATAAACCAACTACTAAAATTGTTTCGTACTTCTTTCCTGTGACAGATGTATATTAATTTGCTGCACTTAATGTACTTAGAAAATTCAGCAATTTTTTAGCTTACATCTATTTTCTTTAAAATATAAAAATATACCAGAAGACCTTAAGAAGCTAACCTATAAGAGTTAAAAGAAAAAATTGCGATATAAAGTGTATGCAGTTTAAAATAAATGTTTATCTAATTTAATGGCTATATTGAGTCTGAATGGGATTTGTAACAGCAACAGTTATATAGTTTCATTTAAACATATAGAAGGTATATTTCAATAGATACAGCAAATAATTAAAACAAAATGTATGCAATTATTACAATTAATTACCTTATTTTCTCCGTCCAAACAATTCTTATTATTAATAGATATTCGCATAGTGTTTAAATTAATTATATTTTATAGCTTGATACGTACATAACTACTTTTTAATTTTGATGTTGTTAAAATTGTTTTATTTATCAATATATACAAAATTGATTTAACTCTTCCGTATAAAACACATTAATAATTATTGGACTATCTTTTTTAAATAATTATATTAGTTCTATGCACTTTTCTTATTTAGGATTAAATAGTATTTGGATATATGCATATTTTGTTGTTTTATGGATTCAAAGGAGTGAAAATAAAATAAAGAGTAGTTAAAAAAATAACTTTATTCATGTGTACGACTTATGAATAAAAGCAGACCTTAAATTTGCTAACACCAAGGGACATAAATCCCTAATTTACTGGCGGAACTTTTACAACTGCTGACAGGAGAGTTAATAGTACAAGATTTAGTCCAACGCTAGAGTTTAACTTGCTTGGCTTATCTTAGTTAACTCTGGTAAAGTAAACAGTGCAACCTAACTAAAGACGACTTTGGGTAACTGGACTAAGTTCAACTGACAGATTACTGCAATGAAAATTTGTATTGAAACAATAATGTGAATTAATTGGGAGGACGTTCACTACTAAACAAATGACGGTATGTGGCGATTCATTCATAAAAAAATGTAACATTGCTTTCGTTATATAGTAAGTAGGTGCTAAATTAAATCAGGGAAGTGCAACGGTTAAACTGAAAAGTTAAAGTGCTAAAGATGCATGCCACTATCCGTTTCAAATACAATTGTGATTCAATATGAACAGAAAAATTAGCGAAATATATTTTGCATGGAACCAAGATTTGCTTTAGTGTGCTTTTAAATTATGCACGTTATTTAAACACTTTTAGTTTTACTCATAGGGTAAGCTTTCGGAAATACATAAAATAGTCATGTTAATAAAATAACATTTTAATAAATTTATAAAAATATCTACGTAAATATTTATAAGCTAAACTCAGTACCAAAGACATAAAATTAACAGGAAAAATTTAACCATTTCTTAATTCCATATCAAATTTTTACTTTTATCATTGTTTGAACTTAACATTTGGCGACCTAAAAAGTTATGTTTCAAACTAGTATGTGTTAACATATTATAAAGGTATGTTCCTTTCTCACCATTCTTTCACCTTTTTATGATGTGTCATTGGTTTGAAATTCAAATCCTTAAAAGGTACAAGTTACACATTTACAATATCATCACTGACTTCTTCATAATGTAATGAGGCCATTATATCTCACCCCCTCCCTTTAAAGCTCTACACGATCGGCTTATGCGATCATTATTGAGTTTTCTTGAATAATATAATTTAATGATGTTTGAGAATCAGTTTTCTAGAAAACAACTTACACTATTTTACACCGTACAGCTCTGCATTATATCTAATTTGTAATCTAACACGTGTACTGTATTCTGTTTCTATCTTAAGGAAAATACTCAAGCAAAACAAATGCTTCTAAAGTAATATTTATTTAAGTAAAATTTACTACATTATAATGTTATCGTATATTTAATCAATTTCAATATTTATAACAGTGTTGCTGTTTTAAATAACGATGTATTTACATTTACTTTTACTCTATCACTCTAATTAGAAAAAATTAGGAAAGTGTAACTAAAAATACTAAAATTCCTTTTTGTTTAATATTTAACAAATCTAAAGCGGCCCATACACTACACGGACGGCATGCCAAAAATTTGCGAAACGTGCTAGAGTTTGGAGAAAAACGTACCAATCACAGAGTACATTGATCGGCACGGTGGCAATCAGATTGGGTTTAATTTTTGGCACCCCGTGCCAAGTCACGCCGTGCTAAAATGCAAGTGTGTGGGCCTGTTCCGTGTTATGACATACCATCCAATGTTTCTAATAGAACGTCGCGAGCTAAACTGAACCTCTAGTGTGTGGGGAACAGAGTAGAAAATGGTATGGCGTGCAATGCATGTGTCTATGGGCCGCTTTAGAGTGTGTTCATCGGTAGAATAATATAGCCTATACTTTAAGTCAGTCGTATATTCAGTAAGTAATATATTATTAAAACAAAAAGAAAATTTAAAAGTACACCATCTATTTAAAGAATATATATACTTGTCCATGTGTTTAACAAAAGTTTATATATTACGTCATACTTGACTAGACTTGACGTTATAATAAATACACTTAACTAAGCTTTGGCAGACTAAAGCGACCGTATTTCAGTCAAGAGTATTTTCCAATCATGATTTTCAATGTTGTCGTAATTTAAATATTTTGACACGGAACGAATTTGTTAGCTCAGACAATTTTGTCTCATTCCTTTCAACGTAATATAGATTCTATATATCATGGGAGTTAGATCAAGTACTATCCAACCTCTTTGATTGTGGCATAAGATGATGTTTGCAACAACTTGACGAAAACGCAATTATTTTACCAAAACTTGCACACTTGAAATAAATTGTAATAAGCATATTTAGTTAAATATTTGTGAAATGTTTATGGTCTAGATATTGATGTGAACGAATTTAATGTTTGTCTCTATCCCAGGAACAAATCACAAAGGGGACCAGAGAGTTCAGGGACATCCTTTGTAATAATAATATGTATTCAGGGTGTCACCATTAGTTATTGGGCCACCATTGAGCACTTTTAATTGGGCCACCATTGAGATTTCCAAAAGTACACAAAAGTACAAGATGTACAGCAAAACTTCACCTACTTTTAAGTAGCCATTAAAAATATGAATTTGATATTTTTTTTAAATTGACACCTTTTTCCAATATGGCTAACAACTATAAAATTTCTTATGGAATACAATGTATTTTATGATCAGTTTGGATTGGAAAATCTATTTTAAGATGTTTTTGTTCTTGGCATTTTTTTATACAACTAACCATTTATTAGTTAGAGGGATTAAAAACATCTTAACTGAGCGCAAGATATTTCCGAATGGAAACGTTTTGAACCTATAAAATCGATCTTAACACTAATAGTTCAGTAAAATTGAAAATCTTCGTAAAAAATAGACTGTTCCATACAAAATTTAAAAGTTGGCCGCCATTTTATAATAAAAATCATTAAAAACTTTACTTTAAAATGAGAACTTGGTGCGTAATAAACAAAAGGCTCTCGTTAAACAAAAATTTTTATAATAAGAATCTACTGCTGATATTGAACATCTGTTATGAACTTAATGTTTTATGTGTGAGAAATTTGTAATTCTGTCAGTTTTTTCGTCTGTATTTTGTTTAAAAAAATTCACAAAACCGAATTTTTGTTATTTTAAAAAGTAATTTGTTTGTTTAAACGATGCTTTATTAGTGTTAAGAGCGTTTTCATTTGTTCAAAACGTTTCCATACAAAAATATCTTCCGATCAGTTACGGTGTTTTTAACTGACTCCTAAACGGTTATTCGTACCAAAACAACACTAAGAACAAAACAGTCTTAAAACAACTTGTAAACCCCAAAATCACCATAAATTACAGGCTGTTCCATAAGAATTATAAAGTCGTCCAAAATATTATAAACTTCAAATTCATATTTTTAATGGTTATTTAAAAGTAAGTGAAGTTAATTAAAGTTTGCTGTCCATCTTCTACTTTTGGATTTCCCAACGGTGGCTAAAATGGTCACCTTGTATAAAAATAAAATATATGAAACTATAACATATCATATAATATACTAATAAGATATATACGTGTTAATTCACTGAGAATATTTAAAACTGACATAATATTTAACTGAGAATATTTTTCAAGAATTAATTGTGGTACATTAATTTCATCTGCTTTTATCATTATAGGCTACATTATCATTGTAATCTAATCAAGCAAAAGAGTTGCCATTAATGTTAAAGCATACATTTTGTAAATAAAACTTTTCAAATTAAATGATAATTTCTAGTAATTTCTTCCACAAATTTCAAGTTTTCAATAACATTTATTCTCAAAAGTACTTAATTTTATGAAGCTGCCTTACTTGATGTAGAACTTAAAAACTTATTGATTGTTTAGTTATATCTATACCAAATAATGTAACATAATGTGTTGAAAATCTAAAGTTAAATGTCACAAGTTAAATTATTACAGTTGTTTACCAAACCATGAACAATATTTTGTTTGTTAATTAGAAGGTTAATTTATCGGTGTTTACAACCGTTAAGTAATTAGTGAGGTTGTGAAAGTTTAAGATGAGAAAATTTGTTGACTGTAGCAAAGGCAGTTTATCCTGTTAGCAACTTTACAGATTACGTATATCTACATATGAAATAATGTAAAACATAGAAAAGGCCTGTCAGAATTCAAGAGCAAATGTAGATGTACTCTTTTAATGATTTGGGGACAAGCAATCATATTTTAATCACAATTAAAATAGCGGTTATGTAGTAAATAATTATTTATTAAGTACGTTAGAACACATCTACACTTTATTTAAAAAAAAGGGGCACTTCAAAGTATAATAAACAATTTTATGCATTATATTTATTATTTAAATACCTTTTTATAAAATACTAGTGGACTTGGCAATGCTTCGCTATTGCTTTATTTAATAATAATTATGATTGTCTTATTTCACCCCTTCGACTTAATCCAATTGCTAATATTTTTTTATATTTGTATATAAATTAAGAATAATATTAAATAACTTTAGATTTATAGTTTGTAGGAATTTAGTGTAATTTTTTTTTATTGTTTTGGTGCTACCCCATTTTAATATTTTTGTAGTGACCATAATCACTAAAATAAATCCTAGAACTAATATGTGTAAAATGTGAAATTTTAGTAAAATTAGTTGAGTAGTTAAAAAAACGTAGAAAAAGTAAGTGGATTATTACTTAATTTTAAACGTAGTTTTTTTCATTTTATCCCTTTGACTTAAGTAATCAAATTTCTAATAGTTGTGCATAACTCTTTAAAAAAAAATATTACAAATTACATAATTTTAGCTTTGTAGCTTGTGGGAAGTTAGTTTAATTGATATTTATTGCATAGTTGTAGCAAAACCATTTCAACCCCTTAGACTGAATAATTGTACCGTCTAAACGATCCTGGCAATGATATGGATACAGTGTGAACTTTTTGCAAAATCGATGAAATAGATTTCGAGTCTATAGAGGACAAAGACACAAACATTGATTTGTATATGTAGAACAAAATTAAACTGTCTTATTTCATTTCAGTACAATATCAACCGCAGCCGGAATAGTCAGAGAAAGCATGTTACTGTTTAACAAAATAAATTAAAGTGACTAATTATATGTTAAAATCAGTGTTGTGAATGTTTGTTAAATGTGTTTTAAATTTTAAATGTCAAAATTTGTTGAACTTGTTAAGTGTGAAGTGTTGTGTAAAAAAATTATGACGAAGTACAACTCTACGGATACTACACACGTGACCAGGGCTGTATAAAAAGCCGAAACGGCCATAGTGTGAAGAAAATCTATATAAACGGAGAACAGAGACGTAATTAGCTTAAATTATATTATATTTTAAAGTTATCTAGTAGGGCGAAGAATATATAAAATTATTTATCAAGTTATAATAATTATTCACAAAGAGGGTAGAAGACAGGAAGGATGGGCAGTTGTGTAATTATTCTTGTGTTTGTCAACCACAATAATTAGGTAGACGTAATTTGTTTCCTCTTCCAATTAAGGGTGTGCTGCATTTGAGAGCACGCCATAGTCACTCCTCTTGCGAAAAAACTTTGCCCTTTGCAAATATTTGCAAATGGTATGGCTGATCTGTAAGAGACGTTGGATGGTGAAAAAGAGTTGAAATAATATACAGTTATTTACACACACGTAACTAAAAAAAAACTGGAGAGCCTAGTTTTCTTCTTAGGAAACAGTTAACATTTGTACTGAAGCTGTTCATTCTACGGTTACCTACCTTTCACTTCCGCAACATGAATTTAAATGGCGAAATGTTTTAAGTAATACATGAATATTATATAACACATGAGTGATTCAATATGTTAGAGGCAAGTGGGTAGGGGGAAAAGGGGAATAGTAAGAATACACATTGTGTGTAAAAGTAAATGTTTTACACATACATAGTATACCTTTGTCCTTTACTTAAAATGGTATACCTCAGTGCAACCCCTAATTAATGCACGTGGCAAACTGCGGGTACAGACGCTTGCGTATGACACACTAAATAATGAATGAGGTTTAAACTGTACGACCCATTGATTTTAAATTAATGGTTCTATGAAGGTAAAATCCAACATTAAGATTTCAGAGTAACTTTATACTTAAAGACCTACATATTTTGTATATGCTTTCTGTTAATCTTTTTTTCCGTTTAAATAAATAACTGCATCAGGCCTCCGACAGACTGACCTACTTCCTATTAAAAGTTTAATCATTATCATTTTTAAGATTACTCTTATTTTTAATAATTTAAATTTAATTCCATTAGCTCACTTTAAAATTTGGCTCATCGGGGCGAGCAGTTTGGAAGAGATAGTCTTTTGAATTCTATTAACTTAGACTACCAATTTTTTTAAAGACATTTTAAAAGCTATAACACTAATAACACAATCTGAAAACATACATAGGAAATTATCTTTAAATAACGCAGTCAAGCCTGATGTTATGAAAGTTTTTAAATTTAATTTAATTTCAACATGAATGAAACATTAATGTAATTCAACGTAATTTCAAATTATTGTTATATTTCAAATGAAATGAACAAGTAATACTTCCTATCTAATAACTATCTATTAAACCAAATTATTGTAAGTGAATTTACTGAAAAACCAAATTAATATTGATGATTATTTTGAAGTAAATCTTGTTGAACGTTTTCCGGAATGGTTATAGAATTAAAATTTGAAAGAGTCTTTAATGGGTGCATTTAAATGAGCGTTTTTTGAAGTCCTTGGTATACTTTTGAAGTCTGGTAGTAAAATGATTGCCTTGTAGTACTGTCGAAAACAGTTCAACTTTTTTAATCTTGATTATTTTTGCTTACTTTACTTTTTATGCCTTAAATCAGTAGTTTGTTCTTTAGTAACCTACTAAATATTTCTATTTGGCTTTTAGGGCGGAGTTGGAAAGCGCTTCCCTCCTCCTTCCGGTTAGACTTAAACTTTTTGATACTGTAGGTTTTGTTAAGACTTGTTAGCAAAATTTATGAAACTTTTTCGACCATTGTTTTAAATTAATAAATGCTAATTGGATTATAATATTGATAACATCCTATTTTTCGCTTTGTTATTCGTACGATGGCAATGGTAATTTTAAGTTGTTTGGTTCTTAACTTATTTAACTTTAACGAAATTTCTTGATTCACTTGTAACTACTGGGGAAAAAGAAAATTTACTTTACATTGTTACATAGCAATGCAAGTTTCATATTCCAAAGAAAATTACTAAACAAAAATGTTTAAACTTTGCTTAAGAAAATTATATTTGCGCACTTTTATATGACATAAACATTAAGTTTAAACTAAAATCTGATTTTAAATAATGTAGAAATAGGAAATTAATATTATACGTTAGGACTACATAAATATTAGAAGATAATCATGGTTCAGCTACAGATTTGAGTAAAATATGTAAATTTGAATAAAGGAAATGAATTTTGACTGTTAATTAAATAGTGTACTTTGTAGAAAGTAATTTTAACATGGAATGGTTTTAGTAAATCCTAGTTTATATTAAAAATTTATTTATACATTTTTAAAATTCGTAATTTTTATGATTAAAGAAAACATACTCAGTACTTATTTGATAACACTAACGAAAGTTCATTTCCTAAATAGCACATTTAAACACTAAATTATAAATAATGGTTATTTTAATTTTTGTTATTTCCTAAACTTTCAGTTATATCTACTGTTAATATGTAACCTTTAAATACAATATATTATAGTGGTTTACATTAAAATGACACTAAAATTTCCGAAACCAATTTTCAAAATCTTTCTATAAATAGGAAATAAAAAAAGTAGTTTAAATTAGATTTCGACTAAGTCACTATGCTTACAACCATGGTTGCTTCTCACGTGGAATTGCTGAATACATTTGCCTATTATGTTAAATCCTTTCTTCGTAAAATTGTATAAAATAGTAGCAAAGGTTGGAATGATAATGACTATTATATTATTGTTAAATGGGAATAACTGTCATTAATTTCATGACTAAAGTAGTATAACAGTCACAAGCATCATTTAGACATAACTCTACAGCTAACTAACACTAACCTACAATAGAATAATTCAGTTTATCTCTAATAAATTTACATTCAGAGAAAGTGTTTCATTAAATATGGTAAAATTAAGGATGATTTAATATTCTACATAATTAAACAAATAAAAGTGAACTGTGGCGACAAAATCACACTGATTTGAATAAAAACCATGAACCACAAAACAAGGAACAAAAAATAAACAACTAAATTGTAAGTTATGTTTAATACGGTACCCTTATGTACATTTCGATGTACATTACAGAGCTATATATACCCGCCCTCCCCCCACTCCTCCCCATACCTGTTCATCGATATATACTTCGCGCACTGGGCTATAAACCCGAACCGATATCTGGGGTTGCGTCCGTGGTCTGAAGGCGTCGTAAGTGGGCAAAAACACGCCCGGCACACACGGTAGGCATAACAATAACTCTGTTCCAACAGTATAAAACTCTGTACATTCTTCAATATGTTTATATTTTACAATGCAGTTTTGTTTGTAAATGTTGGTAACTGTTGATTATCCACTGATTTTTATAATAAGGAACATTACACGATTATAAATTAAGATTATTCCTTGGTAATTTTCATAATATCAGTGTACACGTATCAATATCCGTACAAGCACAGACAAGAAACGACGTACAAGGTAATAATAAGGAAAATAATACAGCCAATTTTGTATTGTAGTTTATTAAGATGCATTGACGTACAAACAAGACAAAGATAATATTTACATGTTAGCAAATAAAATTACTTTGGTCAATTTTTGTCTTATTCCTAAGTTTGATTTTTTTTTCATGTTTAAAGTTTTCTGTTTTGCAATATGGTGTGACATTATTTTTAAAATATCGGGTAACAGATTTAATCAAAAATAACTCATGGCTTCCTGTAAATTCATAGTTACCTACATGCCCTTTGAAAATACTACCTTTGAAATGGTTACAAACTATCATTGTTAAATTGTAAGAAGTAAAATTTTTTCTGATGTTGATAAATTGAGCATGCAGGCATACTTCACAATTTTAAATACATCCTCACTTGATCTGATTAGTTTTCCTTTAAATTTAAAACTAGTGAGGCCTGTATGAACCCTAAAATCGGATTCACTTGCACGGAGTAAAGAGCTACAGTTGGTACAGTTTATGTTTTTTTCTATACGTCTCACAATCACGCCACAAATATAATATAAAATTTCGTCCTTAAAATTTTAATTACTATAATTTTCCATGACCAATGCGGCACTCTCTATTTTACTATCATTAATGTCATAGAGATGGCACTGATTATGACCTAACTCAAGAAGGCCTAGGTGTGAGCTAGGGTCAAACTCAAAGCAGTTAGCATTGTCAGAAGTCCTAACACTATTACGAAACCTTAGTTGTCTGACTGCCCAAGTGAACTGTTTGTTATTCGGATTGAAATTGTTTCCACCCCTACTTCTGACACAGGAAAAAAATAGTTCTAAATGATCTTGACTTAGCTTATATGTTAACAAATAATCGAAATCATCTAAAGCTAACAATCTGTCTCTTAAAATACGAATACTCTTAATATTACTTCAAAATCCTAAAACAAATGTTTTTCTTGATTGATCTAAAACTGATTGATTTTCAATTTTAAGTGTTGCCAATTAGTTTTCTGCTTTGTTTAGCATTTCATAAACTTTTTCTTTATTTTCTAATTTCATGGGATCCCTACTATTTAAAAATCAAAAAGATTGTCAATTATTCTTATGTTATTCTTATTCCTACGGTTAGTAAACAGTTTAGGAACTGCAGATGTTGTTTTACAGACAAATATTGCAAAGCGTCCGCTATACTGGAGCTTAGTGTCTGAGCTGCAACTTTAACATTCATTTTTCAGTTCTTGTAGAAAACATGATTGTCCGATAGTTTGTTATACATTTTAAACCCTGTTTTTTCTGCAAGTTATTGAGCTCTTCTATATATTTGACACATATGCTCCCTGACTCTGATTCAATAACTTTCATGTCAGCAAGAGCATTTCGCGCCAGTTTTAACATGTGTGGAGGATCCAAAATAGCACAAATAGCACAGCTGATTGTATCTAGTTTAAAAATTGGTGCTTCAGGGAATTTACAACCTAAATGTTTCAACGCACTTAAGTTATTGCTTGTTCCATGAAAGGTCACACTTTGAACATTAACGCCCACCTCACTTAGTTTTAGTATTGCAACTTTAATTACCTGAGACAGTAAAATAGACGAAGTTTTGTTTACAAAAAAGTATCCTATAATGCATTTAAAATGTCCTCTCAATGAAACAATTTGAAACACTAGAGCTTCTGTTGCAATTTCCTCGTCATTATCTATTTTAAATCCTCCAATATCTACATAACCTACGTTTTTCCACAGTTTTTCATCATACGCTATCTGCTTTCTAATGCTTATGGAATCGAATACCAAACTTACATTTTGTAAGTGATTTTGTTCTTTTGCATTCTTTTTCAAATATATAAATATTTCTTCCATAAACCCTGGGCAACAATTGAATTTGGAAATCCATTTCCTTAATGTGGCTGGACTTGGTAAAGTTAAATTTGAACCCCTTAAATATCTATAAGCTTTTTTTTATATGCTCTACTATCAACTTAGACCACACATTTTTTTTAACTTTTTTTAAAAGCTATGACACTAATAACACAACTTGAAAACATACATAGGAAATTATCTTTAAAGCCTAATGTTATAAAAGTTTTTAAATTTTAGTTCATTTGAACATCAATGAAACATTAATGTAATGCAACGCAATTTCACATTATTGTTATATTAAAAATGAAATAAACAAGTAATACTTCCTATCTAATAACTGTCTATAAAAAAAAAATATTTTAAGTAAATTTACTGAAAAACCCAAATTGATATTGATGATTATTTAGGAGTAAATTTTGTTAAACCTTTTCGCAATAATTATAGAATTAAATTTTGAAAGATTCTTTAATGGTTAGTCGTTAATGGGATTCTTACAATTTAGTTGTTTAGTTATTGTTTTTGTTCCTTGTTTTGTGGTTCGGGGTTTTTTTACAATCAGTGTGAGTCTACATAATATTTACTTCAAGTATATTCAAATGATTTGTAATTTCAATTTATATACTTAGTCTGACATATGAATTTCTGTAAACTCTTGAACATTTATTTGTAGCAGTTTATTTTAATTGTTTGTATTTATTTATTTATTTTTCTGTACAATACTTTCTCAATATTCAGTTTTGACATTACGACAAAAAATCGAACGAGCAACAAATTGTTTGGGGTTTTACACTATTCTGTTTGTGTACTGCCTTTTCCCTTCTCAATCTGTCTTATTGACATAATTTTCTTTTGTTAAATTTATCTTACACAAGTTATTAAGGCAAACTACTCTTAGATATTTCATAGAATGTTTTTAACTAGTCAAATCAAAACTTTTTTTGTCTTTTCCATGCCTCATACACAATGTACTTGTTTCTGTTTTGTT
Organism: Philaenus spumarius; assembly: GCA_018207615.1. NCBI lineage: Eukaryota > Metazoa > Arthropoda > Insecta > Hemiptera > Aphrophoridae > Philaenus > Philaenus spumarius. The sequence continues at coordinate 193,450 of JAGFPH010000580.1, forward strand.
TTAACTGGCTTAAAACACATAAATTTAATTTCTTGATTAAATATATATTCTTTTTATAAGTTTTATAATTGAAAACTCAAATAAAATGTTCATGTATTTTTTAAGGGTGTATTGTCTAAACTCCTAAGTTTAGATTCTTGCGTTTCAAATATCAGTTAAAAAAACAGGAATTCCTTTATTAATAATTACAACACCAAAAACTTAATCAATTATTTTCACGCTGGTTCCTAAAAAAATAAATTAACGTGTGGGACGGAAAAAGACAGCCTTATTTGGAAATAAACAAATTCTTTCTTTTCTTTAAAAACTATTGTTTAGTATATTTGCACTTTTTGAAAAATAACAATGTCCTATTTTAAATATCTGCCACAATTTAAATAACTAGCAATTGCTAAAACTAGGAAAACTTAACCCTTGTTTTGAGGGTGTATCAGCCAATGTTGTACGAATAAAACCCAATAATGTGAAAGCGTTTATTAGGCCACGGAAACGACGGATCTGTAATGTGACATAGTTTTCCGATAATGTATGTAGTATGTAACATTCTGGACATGTTTAACTTAATGTTTATAAAAGGTTTTTGTGTTGTATTCCTAATGTTTATGTGTACATAGGCTTGATTGAATTAATAATTAAACGGCTACCCAATGCAATCTGTACATGATGATTTCATTTTTGCCTCAAATCAATTTAAAGATTCAAATTCAAACTATTACCAAAAATAGTATGTCTTCCTACAGTGAAAAGGTATTTAGTTAAGCTATTAACATGCACATTTTATCATTTTGAAATAGTTTCTAAGAAATCAATTATTTATTGTCTTTCTTTTAATAGTACACATAGAAAATATATTCTGACATGTTTTGAAGGATACTTAAAAAAATTCTAAGATTAAAGCAGAAAGGTTTCAGCATATCAGTCAATGTACAGATATGGAACATTATACCAGAGAGAATAGGAATAGTCTTTGCCTATCATACGCTGGGTACTTCTTTGAAATATAAAATACTATTTCATTTTTTGGTAAAGAAAATAGATCGATTCTAGATATTTTACAATCACTAGTACAAACCTGTTTCATTAAAATATAAGAAAACAGATATTCTGTTTATTTTATTATGACATATTTTATGACAAACTTTAGTTTAAATTATAATGATTTATTTGTTTCAACTAAATAACATATACAAAATTTTGGTTACTTCTTTAATTTTTATAACTCTTTGTTAAACTAACAGTTATTAAAACAGTTAGTTCAGTATAACTACAATATACATTATTCAGATACATTACCGAATTACTACTTTTATTAATCCAACGTTAAATAATTGAATTAATACACTACATGAATTGTAACGTGACGCATAAAAGGTGGTTGTTTCAAAGTTTCGGATAACTAGATTCAAAGGAGAGCCTTCTAAGTATCCAATCTCTGGTAAGTAACAAATTTAACACAAATAATACAAACTTTGTTCAACTTTACAAGTAAGGTACAAAGGTAAATTCAACTAACCTGACTTTAGACGAAAACTGAGCGTAAAATCAACTGTAAGACACTAACTTTACTTACTCTCAACTCATATATAATGAGTTATATATATATATATAACTTTAGTACAAATATGTATCTCACTTTAATTAAGTAAACAGAAGTAGCATGGGTTTACTTGTATATATTGAGTTTATTTTAGACAATTAAACAGTATTGAGAACTTGGTGCCATAAGCTCAGTTCATATAATATCATTAATATAATTATAGCTTTGATGGTGTTTAGTTTGTGGGATAGTTTAGCATTGGAGTTTGATATTAACTGAATAACGAAACATATTAACGTAAAATATTATGAAGTGAGGACTAAAAATAGATTATGAAACAAGGAAATTGATGGATCCCTTTTAAACAAAAGCCTCAATTACAAAAAGTATTTGGAGACATTAAAATCAAATACAATAAAGTATTATTTTGACCATTGGTACCAAAACAGTAATCATAAGATTTATATTATCATTTAAAAGAGTAGTAAGATGTACATTCTCAAGAGCAGCCTATTTCATTTCTTAATTTTATAATTATTTAAATTGAATATATTTTTCTACTACTTCATAACACAGCTTACACGTTGGTGTTTCTTAAAACCTGTGCGAAATGAACGTCCAGTCTGCCCTATATATATTTTTGGGCAATCGTCACATTTGATTTTATATATTCCGTTGCCATCGAATTTGTCATATTTTTTATTTTTGATGGCTTCAGAATTTGCCCAATGTTGTTGGAAGTTCTATATGCGACATTGTATTCTTGTTTACGGAATATGTTCTTTATTAAGTGTTCCAAAGTTTTATTGTATTCTAAGGTTAAATATTTTTCTTTAGGTTGGTCTGGTATGTTTAATTTCGCTGTATTTATTTTGTTATCTGTGTGTGTATAAGTTTGTCTATTGTACGTTCTTCGTAACCATCGAATACAGCTATAAATTTAATTGTTTTAATTTCTTGGTTATAGTCCTCAATGTCCTTGGGAATGTTTAGTAATCTATTTATGAAGCTGTTATGTGCGGCAAGTTTGTGAGTTATGGGATGATTATAAGTGGGGTGGATAGTGTGGTTGGTTTGGCTAGGCTTCCTGTATATTTTTAATTTGTGCCCTTGTTGTGATTTCATTATGCCGAGGTCTAAATATTTTTAGCCCTGGTCAGATTCGATCTCCTGAGTAAATTGCAAATTGGAATGTACTGAGTTTAGATAATTCATCATTAAGTTTATTTGTGTAACTGTGCCGTTAAACTACCATATTATATCGTCAACATATCTGTAATAGTACTAGATTTTATTGAAGTATTTGTTGGCTGGTTTTATAATACATGTGGTTTCAATGTTATTTAAAAATATTTCGGCCATTATGCCGGAAAGTGGCGAACCCATTGCCAAACCATGTTGTTGGATATAAAATGTTTCGTTGAAAACAAAATAGTTCTGGGTTAAACAGACGTTAACTAGATGGAATAGTTAATTAATTGATTCGCTGTTTAACTTTTTGTTTGTACGTAGATTGTTTTCCAATATTGATATTTTTCATTTATGGAGATGTTTGCATACATGGTGGTGATATCAAATGATGCTAATGTGGTATTGTTGGTTATATTAACATTCTTTATTCTGTTTACCAAATCTAAGTTGTTTTTGATGCTGTAACTCTCGCTAAATGTTATGTTCTTTCTTATTATTATATCTAATGTTTTAGATATTTTATATGAAGAGCGTTCATGAAGTTAACGAGGGGTCTAATTTTACTAAACAGCAAATCCCTATTCCAATCTCACACATTGTTTGACATGCTACAACAATTTGAAAATAATACAGTTGAGACCAGGAAGCATCTCAGCGCGTATCAATTCGTTCCCTATATCGTTCAACAGCACGAGTTTAAACTCAACGCGAGTAACACGTGCTGATGACTTCCACACCGTGGACGTTAAATTTAAATTTTACGTGTGTCCAATATACATTGCAGTGTCATTTGTATATATATGTAATTACGTGTAGTGGTTTAAATTAATGTTTAACAACGTTCCGAAATGCACGAACCTCAAACATTTGATAATGACTGAAAAAAATAGTTGAAACGGCCGTCATGTTATAAAATGATGACAAAAACAAGGATTGTACGACAGCAGCTAAGAAAAAGGTAATTATTACTTCTTATTAACTTTTCAGGTTGTGAGTAGTAACTATTGCTATCACTGTATTGCAACACAGTATGTTGCTACATAACCTTTATTGAAATCACAATGAACCAGAGATATGGGGAGAGGGCAAAACATGAAAGGAGCAATTAACAGGAGCTGCACTCAGTAATTAGTTGGTGTGTCATACGCAAGCGTCTGTATATACAATTTATCACTTGCGTCCATTAGTGGATTCTCTGAGGTAGTCAATTTTAACATGCAAGACAAAGATAGATTATATTTATGACAGAAAAACTAACACATAATTACCATACAAACCATACTTACCATACTAACCAAATATGTAAATTTAAACTTGTGTGGGTTAATTTAAAATACTGTGGCAATTAGAGAGAATAATAATGTATTTGTTCTTTACAATGACTTGTGATGTACATTGTTGTTCAATATAGCCCTATGCAAATGAAATGCACACCTTTGTTAGAAACGTTTTTTTTTTAAAGTAGAAGTCTTGTTGTGTGTTAAGACAGCTTTATATTGACAGAGAACTATTAAACTCATCTCTGCACTGCTATTTGTAGTCTTCATCCACAAATAAATTAATTGCAATGTATAGTATATACATTTGGTTTTACCCACACACGAAATTCTTATTATTCTCCTTTTCACCCTCCCCGACTTGCCTCTCTAATAAAAAAAGTTTTAAATTTAAATAAAGAACCGAAGTGAAATGTAACTGCAGAATGAACAGCCACTATAAATTTGTTTAATGTTTCCTATGAAGTAAACTCACTGGGAGTGGGGAGTCATATTCACTGGATCTGATGATTGTTAATTTTCACGTGTGTTATATTTCAGCTACTTTTACACCATTCCACATTTCTCTGTCCAGACATTACTTTCTGAGGTTTTGTCGAAAGGGGAGTGACTATGTCGTGCTTCTAATTGCAAACACCTCTAATGGGAACAGGAAACAAATTACACCTACAAGCCTTGTAGTTGACAAAAGCAATACTAATTATACTATGGTGCAAGGCTGTGTAAGCTATCATTCGCACAGCATTTAATGAAACATATAATCACTGAATCGTTCACCAAATTCGTTTATGACAACTTAGAACAACGATAAAGATAAAATCAATACCTTTCAAGCAATTGGGGGCATACAGGGCATCACTTTTTGTAGTTCAGTACGTTCAGAAGCGAAAATTACCGAGTTATTCAAGATACCAAGTGCTAGGGAGTCAGCATAAATTCAAAACTTACCACTTGTACCTTTCCAGAAAACTGAGAATGATGGTATAAAGAAAATCCACATTTACGGCAGCTAACGAAATTCCAATGAAACTGTAAATAAACTTTCAACCGATTCTATGTGAATGTATAACAAAATGTATAGACATCCCTGGATAGAACGGTTCAATTTAACGTTTTAATAGTTCAATCAAATTAGATCTCTAATAGCTTGGATAAAAATCGAAACAGTTCTTATTCGAGCTAGGAATAATTTTAATGGGATCAGGACTGACTCCTCTACAATTCCTACAGTCTATTAGTTGTAAGTGATAGTAATGGTTGAACTTGTAGGGTTAACTTAACTTATTAACTTAAAATAACTTGTCAAAAATTATGTATTGTTGCAAAGCTTTAGAGTACGAAAAACTTTCTCAATTAACATATTTTGACATAACCTGACAATCTCGAGTTTATACATATTTTTTTTTATTTTGTAAATTTTTTGGTCAAAAAGACTAAGTTTAACATTGGAAAGAATGAATTTCAATGACCCAAATAAGCTAGTTTTGTTCGTCCAAAATATCGTTTTAAGTGGAGTTGTATTTAAAAATGTATATATATTAAATATTTCATTAAGTATTTCATTAATAATTTACCAAATATTGTGTTGACCTATTTTTGTTGGGAAATAAAGCATTTTTTCGTTAAATTTCATACTGTATTAAGAATTCAAAACAAATCATAAGTTATATCAATAATTAGTACATGTATATATTATACAATTTAAATTTTTAATCTTTTGCAAACAAAATTGAGGTATACTCAACATTACAAACTAGGCCTACATATGCATAATTAATATTTCTAGCCGCCCAATTTAGAATGGATGACGTTTAAATATTATATTATACATTTATTATATTGGAAACCATTAAAACAGTTAAAATATTATATAATAAACACGTTTATATACATTTAATAAATATTAACTATTATATGAAGCTTTAATCTAGTTGAAAGTTGTATAGGATATTCCTTTTGGAAAACAAAATTAGCCTTTTTAGTCATAGTTTACCCAAAAGTTTTAAAATTTGAGTCTGTGACCTAGAAAAAATCCTTGAAATATATATCTAAGATTTGAGGCTATGTTAAACTATTTTAAAAGAGAGAGATTCTTAATTTTCATATTCAACTGATGGGCAGCAATCAATAATTTTGTGTAGGTTAATTTATTCACATGTTTATCCCCACCATTTAAACAAACATTAACGCTCACCCAATCGACTGCAATAATTGTTATGGGATTGGTCCTGAGCTGGTTAAAATCATTTCCAGCTCGATTCAGACCAGTTTCGTTAATTCCTAGTGGAATCCTTAATTTGATTGGAGTACGACGAGCGACAACGGGACGATTCAATTTACCGAGTATTGCGACAACATAAACAAGAAGTAACCTCTTTTTGCTACGAAGTAACTGTGAAACTCATTATACAGATGTATTCCTAAAATAAAGTAAGAACATTAATCATAATGAAGTATGTTAGAGAATGAAAGTGTGTGGTAGGGTATTTAATGGCTTGTGGTGAAATATCACTCAGCTTCCTGGAATGTATCGCAAGAGTTTATTGCATTATTACCTAATGAGGGGATTCATTAGTAATTAGGAATGCAACATTAGTTTCAATATGTAATTTTAGTACACTTTGTCAAGTATAAAAGCTAAATTAGGGATTTCATAGGTTTGTAAATTCTTAGATGAGATTGATTACGGATTGTAATTGAACTTATATTGTTATAAATTCATGAGTATAGCCAAAACGATTTGTATATGTTACGGCGATTATGAATTCAAGTATTTTAATGTTTATATCTTCATGACTTCGTACCTTCTGTTTCAGTGGACAAAAATGACTATTGAATTAAACAAATGAATAGCTACGTGTTTTAGGTGCCACGCTTTTATAAGTATCCTTTAAACGATACTTATGTACAAAGTGGTATACAATTTTCTTCAAAGTTTAATGTTTTACTTATATTTTAAAATCATTTACCTTATTTTTTTTATTAAAATACTAGGCGTCTCCGCACCCTCTTCGCTTCGCTCGTAAAAACTAGTGGTGACTGATGACGAAAGAAATTTAAACATATTAATTTCTACTTTGATACTACCAAAGTTGGGTTGTGGGCTAGGGTGGCAGAGATTCTGGCGCTTGCGTAATAGAGCCAGAGGTTTTTGCCTGAATGACAAGAATTTGTTTATATAATAAAGAGACAAAGTTATACGGATAGAATTTATGCAATAGGTGCGTGACCTAACTTAGTCGGTGAAATACTGCCGGTATTGCTTTAAGAGATCTACCGATGGTTATCTCTGTTTGCTTTCTGTAAATATTTGATAGCAGTATCGTATGAAACGGTGGGAGTGAAACGAAAGTTGGTCCTTTAAGATGTCGTCCGGTTTATTTTTAAATGCTATATATACATATATCGAATTCTTCATTAAAATTAATTAGCATAACTTTGGTGCAAATGTGTAGGGGCTTCTACCGAATCGTGGAAGTCGCCCGGGCTGTGGTTAGACCTATTTTCGGCAAGGTGCAAAGTTGGAATTATATTTATTGTTGTGAAGATGTTCTTTGTGACGTTCAATAAACGGTCTCCCTGTCTGACCTATGTTGTACTTATTACAATCCTAGCAACTGATTTTATAAACTCTGGACATTTTTTATGTTGAGGTGTTGGTTTTACGCCTAAGCGATGTTGATGGCTTAATTTATTTGTTGTACGGAAGAATAATGTGATGTTGTGTTTCTTTAAACAACTTTTTGCCTAACTTCCTAAAAAAATACGAGTTTTATGGATATAACATTGACTGTTTTGACAAGTAAATACACAGTCTTGTTACACGTTCTTGTGACAGTGAATGTTTTTCTTTTTTAACTAAATACGTGTAGTGGAGTAGATTAAATTGATTGATTTACTTTTAAGATAAGACAAATGTGTACACAATTTTCCACTTCAATCGACGACGGGTGTTTACTAAAAACAGAAGCTATATAAACAGAATAAAACAGAAGCTATTTACTATCTTAAACAATACAAATAGAACCCTTGTCAGTATAATAATATGGGGAGCCAATATTGTCCTTGGGGGAGCCAATAATATGTTTCACAATTTGCAACAACAGAAGTGTACTTTATTATGCTGTGGTATACTTGCAGATAAGTTCCAATTATGTTTCAAATAATATTTTGCGTATAGGTTTGTTTATGACTAAAACAATATACCAGTTATTTGTTAATATGATTCTTATGTTAGGGTAAGAGGGAAGTTACCAGTAGGGCTTCTTCGGAATATTATAACACTTTAAATGTATGGCCAATAATAGACGCCATCTGAACAAAGTTATTTTCAATGCCTAATGGGCATACACGTCTAGGTCGTATATATATATTTTTTTTTTTTGAAAATAAAAGATCTTCAAACAAAATATCTGTTTTTAAGATTTAAAATAAATTTAAGTCTGTTATCCAAACTATTAGATATTCTTTAGAACTTGACTTCCAAAATACCCAGTGACTTCTGAGGCCGAGCTCACTAAGAATCGTAGTCGATTTGAAGATAGAAGAAATGTGGTCGCTGAGGAAGTTTGCGATGTAATTATGACGGAAATTGACAATCGCTTTTAATAATTTGGACTATTTTTCTGTAACAAAATTTTTCCAGCATAGTTTGTTTCAAGAATTTACGAAGATTTTTCCAGAACATGAACTTGAAACTGCAGCTAAACTATTTCAACTAAGCAAAGTGGAACTCAAACAAGAACTTCTAGTTATATACAGCAAAAGTGGTTTTTCAAAGGTAACCTGTTCATTACGGCTTCTTAATTTTATTTTTGACAACAACCTAACAAGCCTTTTATTTTTTACAGAAGTTCTCCAAGAATAAGTTAAACTACTCCAGATCATCTGCACCATACCAATGACAACAGCAGAAAGTGAAAGATGATTTTCAACATTGAAACGAATAAAAACATTTACGAGAAGCACGATAAAAGAAGATAGACTCAGTGTCCTTGCTATGTGTCCAATCGAGAAGAAATTGTTGTCCAGCGCTGATTTCAACGAACGTGTAATCAATCACTTTGCTGGACAGGAGGAAAGAAGGATGGACTTCTGCTACAAACAATATAACTAATAGTATGTAAGTGGAGTATTTCAGATTTTAAAATTGCTTCACTATGAAATTTACTTTAAATTAAATATTAAATGTAAATCTATATAAAAGAGAAATCCATTCCTCCAGACCCCATGGTAGTGTGTTCCCCCCTAGCATATGACTAGCCGCCAATGAAAAAATGTGTTTCAAAGTGAAAAAGTGTAAAAAGAAGTGATAACTTTCAAATTATTTTTTGTTGAAATTTTAAGTTAACAAGTGACGTCGATTAAATGACGTGAGATTACATAAATTATATAATTAATAAACTAAATTTGGAAAATGTATTTAATAGCTAACTTTGAGATTGAGTATACGTATTACTTTCATTTTGTTTTTGTATTTACAATCAACAAAACATTTTAGTGAGTTAATTGCAAAAAATAAATCAGGAATGTTCAGTTTAGTTATAAACAAAAGGGTTTCCTCCTTTGCTTCAAACCATCCAGAGATTTGGTTTTGCAGTAACTTCTGCTTGTTCTTATTTAAACTTTTGTGTAATTAAAAGTTTGTCACAAAACATGTAACACTGAGTACAGGAATGTAGAGGTATAATGGTGATGGAATGTTGTACTTTGAGTTTATGTTTCTTAACTTATACTGAATGTCGAATTTGTTCACTGATGTCATAATATCATTTCTGTAGTAGTCCTACTTTCCTCTAGAACTATTAAATGTGTTGTTTGGTGTCTTTCTTTGATCACTTCATATGTCCTACTTACTAAAATAAAGTTGCAGTCAAAATTTACAAGAAAAACATTCATTCGTTCAGCTAGAGTAGGCCTACTTGTAAATTCAATGAATTTTTACTAAGGGAACATTTAAAAAATAATAATCAGGTATGAACAAAAGCTAACTCGTTTAGATTCATGGAATTTTACGTCATTTATATAAATTGCCACATCTTTCGTTTGGAATAAATGTAATTGTTTTTTTTTGGAAATGAAGTTAAGTACAACTTTAGTTATGTTTCTTAATTACCGGAGTGTTAGTTTTATTATTTAATATTGAAATTAGTTCCAGCTTGAACACATCCTAAATTGATTAATTACCGTAAATTTAATGATTAACTTTCACAATAAGCAGAAGATAGTAGAGAGGAAGACTGGTTGAATTAAGTTTTATCAGACAAATTGTATTCGAAAAAAAAAATAAATTGAGCATGGACAATCAAATTCATAACTGTAATTTCAACAATATAGGGCTATCTATAGAATATCACAGACCAAAATACATTTCTTTGGGTGCTTATTTGTTTGTTGTTTTCAACATGTTAGCCCGAGGATTTTGTACAGGAAAAATAAGTAAAATAAATGCAAAAATTTTTTCATCGATCAAATGTTGGCTATAGTTGTGAGGAAACTTTATTAATTTTTATTACATGAAACAAAATTATTTTATATTAAATAAGCACCAACATTTTAATTTTGCTTTTAAAAGTCATCAAAACAAATTTATTTTTAGATGTCAGTGTCTTCGTTGTTACTCTCACTTTCTGAGCAGCTGTCAACATCATCAAAATGGAGAGTTTGAGTGTTTTCACCATGAGCAGAAACTTCCAACTCTCTGTTGATATTCATACACGTACTTCCCTCACACGCTTTGCAAATGGCAGAACATTTTTCCCCACTTTTCATACACGTGCACTGTTGTGTGGAACAGTTCCCCTTACAAGAGCATAAAACAAGATTTAGAACAGCCTTAGGAAAAGGTTCTATGGTAGTTTTCAATGGGAGTATAATACGTTTTTGAAGCATCCATCTTCTGGAACAAGACCGTTGTTACCCAGCCATACTTGCACATGGTAATATGTTCTGAAAGAATGTTAGCTGCACTAGCAGATGTTGGAGGCAGGGACTCCAGTTTGGGTGCAACCTTTTTTAGTGATTTCTTGAACAAGTGGTAGCACAGATCATCTAGTGCTCGTTTGTCATTGGTTGCTCCATACAGGGAAAGACAAAGTAGTTCACCTGCCTTTGTAATATCATCTGCAATGGCACCACTAGAGGAGAAAGGTTTGACACATTCCATTAGAGAAGAGTTGGTTTTTCTCTATTTTATATTATATTTATTATCTATATTTTACATGCTACTTGTTTGTATGTTTAAGAGTACAACTTAAATGTTAGTACTTCTGAAATGTATAATTAGTATATGTTATGTCATGAATACCTTAAAATCACCTCAATACGTGGTTCTATCGACATACAAGATCTTTAAATCGTTTCCTCGTGCAGAAAAACGTATAAAACGACACCCCACATGTCCTAAATTATCAAACATTTATTATTTTGCTTTCTCCCCTATGCCCCCACCAAAAAAAAAAAAACATGTTCCACCCTTGCTACACTTAGGGACTCATCGGATCTTGAATTCTATTGGCCAAACGATATAGTAACAAAAATTTCATCGATGAACTATTTTTTTTCATTTATTTGGTGAGTATTGATCTATTTTGACAGTACTAATTTGGGAATGTTAATATAATAATTAAATATGTACAATACCAGATTGGTAGTTTTAGAATCGAGTAATTGTCTACCTGATTACCGCGGTTTCATGAAGCTTATAACCATCTTCAGATCAACACAGAAAGTATGTAGAAATATCCTTTCATTATAGGTCGTCAAGCAAATAAAAAGGTCACAACAACAAACCATAAATTACATAAAACGACAAGAAATACATTAGAAAGGGTTTGGTTGGTAATCCTTGATCGAGTAAGACATTGTCTTTTATTATAACATACTAGTAAACCCTCGTGAAAGATCACAGGCTGATTAATTAGATACATATTAGAAATAAACAATTTAAAAAACAAGTTACAAACAACATTAAACATAACCCCAAACTATAATCTACACTGGGTTTGTTTAAATAGGTATTACAGATGATGGTTGAAATCAGCTGTTAAACGAATAGGTAGTCATATTTATTCTTTAAATTTGTATACACAAATATTATATTGATGATAAAAGGTTGTATTTATGTATAGTTTATTACCTCAAAGCAAATATTATAACGTATATTATAGTATTCATTAGTTCTATAACTCATATTTAAAAAAAAATCTACTTCACAAGAAATTATAACTATTGAAGTTGTAAACATAACTCCAAACAATAATCTACACTGGGTTTACAGATGATGGGTGAAATCAGCTGTTATATTATATGTTGCTCATACACTCGCTTTTATAGGATTAAAGTTGATTAAAGTTGAAAATACACATTCAATAATATTCAAGTACAATAAAGTTTAATATAAACATACAAAATGGTGGATCAAGTTATAGAAACTTATTGTGCAAAACAATCTCTCAAAGATTAAAACTTTAACAAATTATTCATTTAATAAGAACAAATTCTTAGTTTAATTTAAGACTATTGCAAACCATATTATTTTTTAATTTTTGTATATACAGTAGTTTTTATTGTAAAATTCTAATTTTGCTACATTTTTTAAACACGTATCATTTAATTCATATTTTGAATCAAAAAAGAACTTAAGAATGTACCAAATTAACTGTAAACATTTTCAATAATATTGCAAATATATTTTAAAATAAAATTTTACTTTGTGAATTTAACTTTAGATCTTTGTGTCTGTTAATCATTTTGCACGTTTTAAAAATAATCCTTTCAACTCCAACTTGAAGTTTAAGAAACTGATAATGGTTCAGTCTCAAATTTTGGCGTATAATTTTTGAATATACAACTTCTCGGGTTTTATACACCAGAGCGAGTGACATGGGAGTTATATACTTACCTCTATGAATCATCACTATAACTATAATAATCCTAATTATGTTTTCACCGTAAAAGTTGTTTTATAAATTGAAGGTATTCCTTTCTTCCTCTCAATGTTCAAATAAATATTTCTAGTTTTAAGAGTGACTCAGATATTTTGATTTGTTTAAATTTTTCTTAATAATTAAAATACCTACTTAAATAAATTACTCTTGCTTGCATTCCAGTTGCTAAGAATAGTTAGAATTTATATTTATCTGGTCACCTCTGCTCTTGTAATGAGTTGATTACATACCCTCTATATTGATGTAATAATTGTTTATTATGTCAACTGTAATAATATTTACTAGCTGACCCGTGCGAAGCATTCGCATTCTAAATATAGATTTTTTTAAAGCACTTCCTTGGTTATTAATATCGGTGGTTCTATTCAGCGAATACCAAATACAGTATTAATTAAATGTTCGGGATATTTAAAGAATGAAGTGAAATAATATAATATAATTTGTATTTTTACGATTCTCAGATATTCGTTCAAAATAATTAATGAATCTCAATCTCCCACAGAGAACAACACGGTATCCAAGTAGGCTACGTTTTGATTAATTTAAATATTTGAATGAAATTTTATCTTTCTCAGCATGATGTGTTTCGTATTTTATATTAGTATGTGTTTCCATGGAGTTATCGAATGTTTGTCAATGAGGCAGTAGTTATAAAACTCATAGTAATTTTCATACACAAAAAATATTACGTAAACAATATTTAAATAAGACACATCCTCTTTCCCTCACAATGCAATTACAAGGCTATACACGTTTATCGAGATCTGCAAACAAGTTTTATATATAGTCGACTACTGTCCAAATTTTTAATCTGGGAAACAGGCAGTTGTCTAAAATGCATTCAGATTAACAATTATTAATCATTTTTTGTACAGCATGCAAAAATACTGGAAAACCATTTAAAATATGGCTCATACACAACTTAGACATAACTATTCTTAAGAGATCAATATGTTTTTATATAAGTGTCTTTTAATTCTAACAGCAACAATTGTTGCAATTTTTCGTTTAGTTATGTCTAAGTTGTAAGTGAGCCATATTTAAAACGTTTTCCGTAATGGTCTTCCCAGTATTTTTTCATGCTGTATAAAAACTGATTAAGAAGTTGTTAATCTGAATTCATTTTAGACAACTGCCAGTTTCCCAGGTTAAAAATATACAACTGTATGTAAGTATTCGGCTGTCTATAAAGCTTTGCAAGAAAACTGCAACAATTCCCAATTCCCAATTCTTTTATAATATTGGGATGAAAACATTAATTAGACGTTCCACTTTGAATGTTGCTAAAATAATTTATAAATGAAAGCTCTAGCTTCTCCTCTTTGGTAGTTCATTAAAAGTATTCATCTTCTTTATTTCCACGTCAATCGGATTTATGATTTAATTAAACAATACATACATTGAGTATTTTTATGATTTAGGGCTGTTTAAAATTTAAAATACTTTAATTTCTGAGTCTACTTTCTTTAATACTTAATTGGTAAAAACGAGAAAACTTAAAAATTATATTTTAATAAATACGAAAAATAGAACAAGGATAAAACTACCTAGAAGATATTAAAATGTGTTATACAACTTTTGTAAGTATAAATAATTGTTTTGGAAAATGAAACAACATTTTTACTGTATGCATATTTACTAAATTCGTATACACTATTTGCATAACAGTTATAATTTGATAATTGTTGCTGGTGCATCACTAAAGAAGGCGACATTGTTGTTGAAACGCGTTTGAGTAAATACACGTACTAGTTGTGAGACTCTGTGTTCTAACTGTAAAGAAGTATAAATTGTTGAGTTAAAAATAATTACAGACTCATTTAAACAGCAATTGAAAATTCTTAGTTTTCCATGAAGAGGTAACTATTGCTCAATTCATATTCCAGACATATGGAACATTCTAAAAACTTGACACTTTAGACTTATGTTACACAGACGTGTAGGGATTTAAACTCAAGTTAAATTTTTGTAAGGAAAATCAAAACAAAATGGCGGAATAACAATAAAATGATACTGATGTAATGGAACAATATTATAATCAAACTGATTTTATTTGCATAACCATTACAAATGGTTAGATTTAATTGTTGAATAAATCGTTCCTTACAAAGTAAATTAACAGTTTATCCTTCCAAGTAATTGAGATAAAACGCTCAGAACATTAAAACTCCGTATAAAGTAAATCATCCTGAATGTAAGAGCTGATGCTAGTTTAGAAGAGATACTGTCTGTCGTGTTTTAATTAAGAATAGTCGTACAGTTTGTTTTGCAAGACTCTCTCAAGTATTGATGTTGGGATGGATTGTCTCAGTTTTGGTGGGAAATACAATAAGTTTCCCAGTTTACAATGATTTCTCTTAAACATTGTTTCTGACTTTCCGTTTCATACAGACAGTAAAATACATGTTAATCTTTAGTAGCAAATTTTAGTACCACCAGAAAGCTTTGCTTCTTTGTAAAATCAAAACCAAAGTGTTACTAGTTTATTATATAAAACGGTTTTGTCCATACGAAAATTGCCTACACACCTTAAAACAATTAACTTATTGGTTCGAACTAAACCCATTCTATTTATATTTTCAAAATTAATTTTAAAAATAAACCAAATCATATACAAATAAATTTTAGCAACCCATTATTTTAAAATAATGAATTATAACTTTTAATATCAGAAACTTCTTTTATAAATTAGGCCCCGTGGGACCCCCGTCAGGAACGAAGTTCTTCACTCATTTTCTTCAATACTTTTGTTTAAATGCATTGAAAAAATACAAAAAACATGCCATAAATGCAATAAAAATAAATTTTGGTTCCTCAGTCTAGGTCTAACCTAAAATTATTGTGTGTATGTTTAATTTAGTTTACCTTCCTTAACTGCAACATACACACATTTAATTTAGGTTAACCTTAGACTAATGAACCAATATTTTATTTATATTGATTGTATTATATGAATGGACATTTAAAAATGTGTTTACCATCTTAGGTTATAATAAATTCTACACCTTTATTATAATAATATTAAACGTGTGGAAACAGTAATACTTGTATCAATATATAAAATTATATGAACTTACTTTTCTAAGTTTGTATTACACAAGCTTTCCATTTCTTGAATTTACATTACAAAATATATAATGCCAATCTCACCCCTTTTCTTCACTCTTTTATATGCCATACTGCACAAGCCAATATTTTAACTAAACTATTTCAAGCCAGTATCTCAAACTAAAATAATAGATTATGAGTAATACATTAGGGTAATACCTAGGTTTATTATTCGTAGCTGACCAGATCGGAAAAAATTGCTGTTTATAAAAACCGTAAAAGCGTTCATGGATTTGTTTCACAGTTATAATATTTTCTTATTATTATTTGTTGTAATTCATTTTAAAGATAATATTCTAAGAAATAATAATCAATTGAAAACGAGTAATTGATACAAATATGTTTACTCGTTTTGGCTGCCCTTAACGCTGCTTACCTTGAAATGGATCAAAATGTCTCCAAAATGAAGTAAACGCCCAAAAAATGGAGTTAAAAATGGAATTGATGTTAGGTGGGAATACTTGCTGGTTATTAATTGGATGCATAGTTTAATTTAAGGGGTAAATTTGTTAGATTGTTTTAAGAACATTTTGTAAAACGCTCATAATATTATTATATGGATTAGGCTAATTGAATTTACTTGAATTTAAAACAGTTATTGTCTCATATCCCATTGTTAGAAGATCTATCCGACTGTTTTAAAGTTTAATTTGATTAATTTACAGTATTTTATTTTATAGAAATATTAAAATAAAACTATAAACTCTATCTGGGTTTAAATTGTATTCACTTATTTATCATAAAGCTCAATAAATATGCAATATTCTAATATAGTCTCCTTATTGTAAACGTATCTAATAAAGCACGTTGTACGTGTTAAACCTTGCTTTGGCCAAAGTTATTTGTTCACACTTGTTAGAATACATTTGTCACGTATCACAAGGTATATTTTATCTACTCAGAGTGTTGTGCGACACCACCTTTACACCACCTTCGTTAATATGTATTTAAATAAAACCAAAACCTACTATAACTGTTACCTAATTCCTGGGTGCCTCGTTTTTTAGTTTTTAATGTTGCCCCTTTCCCCAAAATTTTTAAATTGCGGTTAAATCAAAATAGAAAACTACAATTTGTATTACGTCAAATTAAAGGGCATAAAAAGACAACATTTATGGTGATAAAAAGATATTTTCTGTTAATCATAAACAATGTTTTAATCATAAAATATATATTTTCCAGGTTACCCTTACAACATTATAACTCTTAACTATTACGTTTTGTAACTGATTCTATAAACTTATATCAGTTATAAGATTGTAACTCTAACCGTCACTGATGATGATGACTTTGTAATCGAAATGCGGAGTAATATATTTTTTTTTAGAATGATTTTGGTGTAATTTTGCTTTAACACAATTTTTCAAACATTAAACAAAAACTAAAATATGGTTAAATTATACAAATGAGTTATACGTAACACTATCTAAACGATATATTCTTGAAAATACTGGACTCAAGCAAAAATAATTCTTCCATTGATACCCAATACACTATAAGTTTTAGATTTATTGTTCGTGTTTTGATTAATCTTTTTAAACATGATTAATTTTGCGAGTTGTCCATTTCAATTGTTCCCGCTTGGACATTGTTTTGAATGTGGGCGTACAACGTTCTGTCCTTTTGATGTATTTTTGACATCACATTTATTTTGCCATGATGAGTGAGAAAGAATTATTTGTGAATAATAAAAATAACACTAATTCTTTTAAACAAAAGTTTAATAATCAAAGGCGTGTTTTCGACATAGTCGTCATCGTCAGTGAAACATACTTTTTGAGTGAGATGTAATGATTTATTTAATATGTATGATTTTTAAGTTGATTACTTGGCAAGCAATTAAAGACTGGAGTTTTTTAGAACAGTTAGCTAATTGTATAACCAAAGAAAATTGTTATATTCTGAAAAATTTACATAATTTGCTTACAAAGTTTATTTAACTAATACTATTAAAAAATTACAATTGTTTTATTAATAAAACAGTCAATATAAAACCCACACGGACCTATTTGTAAATTTAAAGAAACACGAAATTCCCTGCTCATCTAAAAAATAACATCTTGAACAAAACAATTATTCCAAACTTACAAAATCCATCTTGAACAAGAATTAAATGACGATGCCGTTGAAAGAAGAGTTGAATAATGTTAACAATGCAATGTCTTGATGGACAGAGGAAAATAATTGGAATATTTAGTTTGTAGATAAAGTGACATTTATGTTAAATGGAAAATTGAACCTCAATAACTACCGTTTCTGAGACAGGGAAACCACTCGCCAGAAAAAGTATTTTTGTGCTTATTATCGGATTGCCTTTTATATGAACGGGAACTTGAACTCAGTGACCTAAGCTACGAAAACCTACTGTTCATGGGATTCAATATGCTGCCCTATACTTTAAGTACATTTAGTTCCAATTAGATTTGCCTCAAGTTCTCTATAATCTTGCAGTTCGACAGTAATGGAACGAAGTGTTCCCGCAAAGGCAGATCAATTTAACGGTGCTATATAATCTCTAGTACGATCACCTTAGTATAAGTAATTATAGACCAATCTCACTGCTCAATGTGTGTTCCAAAATTCTTAGTTAGTTAAAGAGCAGTTATCAAACTATTTAGAAAGAAATAATATTTTGTGTGAACAGCAGTACGGTTTCAGGAGCGGAAGAAATATTTCCGATGCATTGTCTGATCTGACAAATGTGCTTAATCAGTCTTTGGCGGCTAAAAACAGGGTATTGGTGGCATTTCTTGATTTGGCTAAAGCTTTTAATTCCATTATTATGTCATATTTACTTAACAAAATGAGCTCTATTGGTATAAGAGGGAATACGCTAAAGTTGTTCAGGAGTTACCTAAACCGTAGAAATCAAGTAGTGTCTATTTGCGGCGTTATTAGTGAACCGTGTCAGGTGGATTTTGGATTAATACAGGGTAGTCCATTAGGGCATATTTTATTCCTTATATATATGTAAATAATATCTCTAAAATAAAGCTGCAGGGGAACTTATTACTATTTGCTGACGATGCATCTATTTTGTTCAAAGGGAAATCCTGGAATTAAGTTTATTCCTAGGCTACTTGCGATTTGTATACTTTCAAACGTTGGTTTGATCTTAATGCACTAACTCTTAATGTCCGCAAAACAAAGTATATAACGTTATCAATTAGGGAGAACAATTGGGAATATACTAATAGAGAATTGGTATTGCACTCGTGCGGTGACATAATCAGTAATCACTGCGGATGTGATGGGCTCGAAAGAGTCGACACATATAAATATCATGGAGTTATGTTTGACCATTAATTAAAGTGGAATGAACATATATCTTTTATTAAATGTAAATTTCGTAAGTTGACATATGTGTTTAGACAGTTTGCTAGCATTTTGAATAATGGCGAGTTGAAACAAGCGTACTACGAGTATGTGCAATCCATTTTGCAGTTTTGTATTATTGCATGGGGAGGTGCCTGTAAAACTCAGATTGAACGCATACTAATTACCCAAAAGCTGTCCAAAAAGCAATGATTAATAAGTCTCGAATGAATCCAACTGAAATACTCTTTAAAATTATTCAAGTGTTAGATGTAAGACAACTTCACATTAAATCTATTCTATTGTATATATTTAAGAATAAAAGTAATTTATTTACAACTATTAGGCATGCGTACTAGGTACGAGAAATGCTGTAAGATTCGGGATTGTTACACCTCCTATATTTAATAAAAGATCAGAACTAAGCGCGCAATATGTAGCTCAGGTGTTGTATCGGAATGTACCGCTGCAATTGAGGGACACGGAATCGCTTCACATAGGCACATATAAGAAACACGTGACACAATGGCTGCTTGACATTGGTAGAGAAGAGTCTGAAAACCTCCTTAGGTCTGTGTGTAATAGTTCTAACAATACAAACAATTATCTAACAACACAGTTAATTTGAATATTTGTGAGCGTATGTATCATGATGGGAATGTAAGATAAAGATGATATAAATGAGTCTAAGTATGACAGCTTAATGTGTTTTGAGTATAAGAATATGAGTGGGCTTAGTTTTCGTATGTGTAAATTTATACTTGAGTGTAATATCGATGAGTGTATGTATTATGGCGTGTATGAACAATACGAGTGTGAGTAGAGAGTTATGTTCGTATAAAATACTTGTGTGTTTTATGTATATGGATAGTAGTTGATTCGACTATAATTTATGTATGTACGAAATTCCTGGGTTGCATGTGGTTGTAATGTATTAAGTTGTGTGAATATATGTGGGAATGAGTGAGATGTATATGTCAATATATTTATATATGTGAGTGTATAAATGTATATTCATATATGTTATTATTATTATTTTCTTCTTCTCATCTTATTCTGTTAAGTCTGTTTTCCTTGGTACCTATGTGTCTTGGTTCTTGGCTTTCTATCTCTGTAACTACTACACTGCCAACACCAGAATAATAATATAAATGAGTTTATATAAAATTACCATGTCTGACATGAGATAGTTTCGATCGCAAACATGTAGGCAGCTAACTCATTACCTACACACAGGCGTAAGCCCATGTAGGGATTATTATTTTGTATTGTTAGACTGTAAGACAATGTAGTGGAAAAAATCCTAAAAATAAATAATTTTCATTTCATTTCATATAACTTACAGAGACCTGATTGTGAACACAGGCCTACAATTAATTTTTAACCAACTCATAACGCTTAGGATTACCTAAGGAAATGAAGATTTGAAACTTGTTAGCTTATGCATTGGGGTTTTTATTTCATAACCAACAATTTTTAATGCTTGACCATATTTAAATAGGTTTCTGCATGAGCGTTGTTTAAAAACTCAAATGTGATTTCTTAGAAGGAATGACCCTAAACCCAATGCGCAGAATTGCCTAAACATATTGGCCATAGAAATAAATGTCTCATTGTATTTCAGAATTATTTTACCTTTGTCTGCAAACTGTAAGTTAGTTTTGTGTATTTGACTTGATAGAATAAACTTTGAACACAAAATCTCACAATTAATACTCAAACTCAAGTTATAGTTTGACTATTGTAGCTCGTGCATCATTGAAGATGGCGACTTAATCGTTAAAACTCGATTGAGTTAATAAACATATTAGTTGTGAGATTTTGTGTTCAAAGTTTATTCTATCAAGTATATTATCTTCTCACAAGTCAAGCTCAATATTTACTTATATTTATAGAGTTGTGTGTTATGAACATAATCGATCGTTCTGAAAGATTCTGGAACATTCTACAAGGTTCTGGGAACATTATGGAAGCTTCGACATATTGGCCATTTCGACATTCGATTCCAAGCTGCTTCACCGATACATTGGTGCGATGCGCTCATTTGGCACAAACAAACATCTCCAGACCAATCCATTGCAGTTCCAAGTCTTAACACCTACATGGATGGAGGATCCCCACGGGTCTGCGGGAGTGGGTTGCGGAGTTTCAGCGGCACGAATGGACAAACCACCTTACTTTAAGAATAGTTGATTTCAGTAACCAGTCGATGGCCGAATTGTTTATTTTGAGTAACACAACTAAAACTGCCTAACAACATAAAACATTTTTGGAGACGTTTGCTAATTAACACGCTGAAATTAATAGATATTTAAGGCAGTTTTATATAAACATAATTTAGTTTTATTCTTTACTTGATTGCAAAAAGAAAATATGATACAACCTTTGCACTTAACTGGTTTTTGGAACAAACAAACTGTGCAATTGTATTTGAATAGCATTTATTTAGGCATATGAAAAAAATATATTTTCTCACTAAAACTCATGTATTAAGAAACATAAAATAATAATTAGGTCATTAGGAGATATCTAAGACTCAAGCGACCGACAATAAATTCCCGGCACTTTAGAACAATAACCAGTCAAGTGACGTCATTTGTATCTTTTCTGCACTTAAGCCAGATACTAACTAGTTGGAACACTTAACCATACTACTATAAGAGGATAGCATTTGACTTGTTTCTACATTAAATGCTGCATTTAACCTTAAACAAACATAATCTATCAATAACTCATTTTTGTATATTTTGGCACTTTACTGGTTTCCGAAATAAAAGATTCAAGTTATTCGCTTGTACACATATATTTACATTTAATTATTGTTTACTTATCATCACATAGGCCTAACTACGACAGATGTTTCAAATATATCAAGCAGATATAGTTCGCTGCATTACTTGTAACATTTAAGTAACTACAATTAATATAAAGAATTAAGCAGTTCGTAAAAATGTAGTCATTATAAACAACAATCAATTATGTATATACTAAGCGTATTTTGTCAGAGGAGAAACAATAAGTATTGTAATGTTAAATATAACGAAATTTTAATTTTAGCAATAGAAAAATAGGTTAAGATTCTTATTTAATCTCACATTGTCTTTATTTGCCAAACCTTGCAGCATTGGATACTGTTATGTTTGAAATAAAACACATAATTTAAATTTAAAGAAAATTATGTAGGCCTAAGTATGTTGAATGGCGAAGTGGTGTATCCTTGGCACACATACATTACATTTCACAAAAAATCTTTATATTTGAAATTTGAAGCACATTTTGGTGCACATCAACAATAATTTTTAATTCCGAAAACGAGTATTGCTGTATTGTTTTAAATCAAATGACTTTTGTTTTTAAAAATAAACCCCTTAAACGCAAAATAAATTAACAAAACTTATTTTAATAGTTTATTTTTTATAGAAGTGAAGAGATAAAAATTCATAAATGTTGGTTGTTGTATACCAGAGAAATAATGTTACTCAATTGGTCACTTGTATCCTTCGGGAACATGAACTGTTATTATCAAGAGACAGAAAACTTTCAACTGATTATTTTTATAATTTGTTTGCTTCCCTGGTACGTAGTTTACTTTATTGGTTACTTTAGTTGTTGAAATAACTGACATGCACTTCAAACAAATGTCGATTCATTTATTTCTTTTTACAGAAAAATAATTATAATATTTACTTGTGTATTTAGCTTTTTTTAAACTTTCATATTAATAATGAAATACAATCTTTACTTATTACTATTTAAATGTTATTATTAACTTATTAAAATATTAAAATTATTAAGTGA
>JAGFPH010000580.1:222412-232893 GCA_018207615.1 Philaenus spumarius
CAACAACAATGGCAATTGCTGAAACATTTAATCGGAAGCTAGACAACTGCCATCTATACAGTCATTTGAAGTTATCTAAATTGTCTATTAGTGGTTAGAATTACAAAAATGTATTATTATTTTAAACGAGAAATACTTTATTACAAAAATGTATTTTGGTTTACAAATTAAAATGAATTTCCTTTGTGTGCAATGCTATCTCTTTACAAAAAAAACTGCGGGTGAAAATTTAATTAAAAAAAAATATATGTATTGTGTTCTTTTTCCTACGAATACAAAGTAGAAGCTTTTTACTGAGTTTTCAATTTTACCACATATATTAATCAGGACTATAACATCTCCGACATAACTAAGATATTTTATCATAAATCTTGAAATAAAACATAATAAAATTGAATGATAAACGTATATTTATGTTAAAGAAACATATATACTTTAAATTGCATCCAAATTCTAAAGAAATTTATAATTTTGTGTTTATAAAAGCTTTTGAATAAACCGCCACGCAGGTTCGAGGCTATTCCAGAGGCTGCCGATTTGCTTACGTTACATGTGAGCACTAAGCAAATTCGGTAAGAAAAACATTAAAATACTTTAAAACAAATTAAATCATTCTCATAAAGTTGATAAAGTTACAAATATAAAGTGTTTAACATAATGTTCAACTTTATCCAGGTAATTTAATGTTAACCAGTAAGAAGAAACATTGACTGAAGCTAATATATATGTTTTAAAACACGACGATATATATAAATATTAAAATAAGTTTACTTGAACTATTGTATAACAAATAATATCGTATTTAATTTTAAAAAATGAATTCAATATTACACACTAAATTAAAGCTTTGTAGTTACACTAATTAGCAAAATATAGTACACTTTATAATACCTGACATATCCACTATGAATGGTTTAATCCTATGGGGTTCACTTTCATTACATTAGTTCATCTCTCATTAGTTCATTACTTTGAGTTTATTTTGACCAGTCTATTTGCAAAGCAGATGGATATTTCCTATCGATTTCAACATTAAATAAAAATCTGTCTTAGTTTCAATAATTGCGTTTTCTGACAAAAATATTTTAGTTTAGAACTTCGGCCACTCAGAGCTCAAAAGCTTTTGCAAGATTACTGTTTATTTTCTCTACTTACAAGGACTTTATAATAATTATTATTTTCATTTTTATAAATTCTTTGACCGAAGAAAAAAGGTTAGGTTATATGTTGCCATTTATGTATCAGGTGTTTTATCTAAAATTGTTACAATTTCAGAAATAAATTTAAACTACCACCGAAAAATTAATCTACTTTCTATTATCACTGGGAAAATATAGGTTGACAAAATAACTATGTAACGCAAATTCACAATATGTATTGAAGTCTTAAAAAGGCTTATCTTATGTAATAGAGGAACGAACTTTGAAAATATAGACTTATCATTTTTAAATAAAGGTTTGTCATGCTTATTATTATTATTTAGTCCTATATAATAAGATTATGTAAAAACTGTTTTAATACTTGTTTAATTTCAGACTAGAATGTTTACTATTTTATAATATAAAAATAAATTGTATCATATTAGAGACGATTAAATAAAAGTTTAACCAATTTTTATTATTTTGTCAACATTAAGACTAAAGCAATAGCTTCATGTAAAACGAAATGTGATTTTAAGCAAACAAACTATTAAGAAATACCATTAAAATGTTTTAATAATATAATTCTCAAAACAGGTAATGCAAAATGCATTTAAAATTTTAAAAGCAATTTATTTAGAAACTTTTGAAAAAATGTTAGTGGGATAACAGAATATTTTATAAAGGAACATATTATTTGCTAGGTGCAGATAACCTGTTTATGGTTCATACTTTGATTGAGTTGTACATTCTAAGCGTATTTGGAGGTAGAAAGTTGTAAGGAAAAAACTATTTGATTCTTAACATTCATTATATCGTAATGAAATTACCTTCAAAATTGTCTTCAGTCCTGTGAATGTAGCACTAGCTACAGCGCTGTCATTATATCCTATTACTTTAAATGAACAATTCTTGTATCTGTCTTTGCATCTTTGTATCTATCGCTGATCTTGAAAACGGCTCTAACGATTTTGATAAAAATTTGCATAGAGGGGTTACTTGATGTCAGGAATTGAATGCACTAGGTCTTATGTTTTTAAAAACGCGCATAAAGTCTGAAAAATGCGCATTCAATTTAAAATCTGAACTTTTTTATACCACCTTTCAAGACACTTAGAAGGCGAATAGGTACAGCTTCTTTTTATACCTCCTTCAAAGTCACTAAATATTCGAATAGATACATTATAGATACAATCCAGATGATAAAAATACTGAACGATGCTCGTTCACCCAGGTATAAACGAGCCAAAGATTAGCGAGAGCCATTAGAGAGTTTTCCAACTGCGAGCGAAGCGAAGCAGCCATCTGAGGCCGTCGGCCGAGGCTTGGTTGGGACGCGAAGCATCCAGGGGCAGAGCCTTTAGTTATAATAATGTAATGTTTAATAAATACAAGATATAATGATGTTTCCTGAAATACAACTAAGTGAAGTAGTTAGAGGGATACAAAAACTAATACGATATTGGAAGTAAAGTGGCTGACAGGCTAAAGGCACACGTAAAGTCTGTTCCAATTAAAACCTTCAATGTAAGATGTGTGGGCCCAAACTTAGTCACGTGCGCAGCACCCGCTTCTCAATTAGTCTACTGGTATAAAGAATGGCGTTAAGAACGTTGCCCGGCTAATATTTTAAGATAGGGAATTCAGTTTTTTTTTTTTTTAATAATATAAATATAAATTTTAAAAGTAAATTAAATAGAATTATTGTGACGTGTTATTACGAAGAAAGTAAGTAGTTTTAAAACTAAGAAGTAATGTATACAGGGTGATTTTTTAAATGGGCCACCATTGGCATCTCAGAAACTATAAAAGTTACAACAATCTTTAAATGGGGGAGCTTCCCTACTTTTTCCCTTACATTAAAAATACAATATTAACATATCCACGAACTCAGCCATTTTTCCAATATGGCGGCCAACTTCACTTTTTCAAATGGAAACCCCTATTTTTTATGTTGAATTTCGATAGAGGACACAAATTTAAGACATTTTTATTCTTTTGTATTTTTTCCTAAACCCAACCGTTTATGAGCTACAGCCTCTCAAAAATTTTCTATTTTATGTGATTTTTTAATTGGGCCACCATTGAGATCTCAGAAAGTATTAATCTTACAGCAAACTTTAAATGGGGAACCTTTCTTTGTTTTATGAGAAATTAAAAAATATGTAGTTAAAATATTTCTAAGTGGCCTCCATTTTCCAATATGGTGGTCAAATTTTAAATTTCTTACGGAAACCCATACGTTTTATGACGGATTTGGGTTTAACATGTAATTAATTGTAAGACTTTTTTATTCTAGATGTTTTTTTTTATAAACTTAACCGTTTAGCCGCTAGGAGCGCTGAATATTTCAGAAACTCTTATTTCAACAATTAATTATTAAAGAGGCATGTTTTACCATTTGCAAACAATAAAATTTAACTCAAAGGGTAATAATTCGTACAAGTTAAAAAGCTGTGTCAATTTCACAAATACTTTATTTTATACAAAAAACCTACTTAAATTACTGTTACTTAAACGGTATTAGGAACTGGCACATACTTTCTCACAAACATATTTAAATTATTAAACAGATTCACTGTGACTTGTAGGGTAGGGTAGGAGAGGTGAATTTTTTAACAGTAATTTTAAGTAATTTTTTTGTATAAAATTAAGTATTTGTGAAATTACATCAGCTTTTTAACTTTCCATTGTACCCCATCTTATCTACATTGTGTACTGCAGTCCCATGGAGCTGAAATAACCAGAGCTATTTTATTGATTAATAAAATAAATATCCGTTTTCTTGTTTCAGATCTCTCATTTTACTTATACATTCCTATAATTAAAAAGTCTTTTTTATTTTAATATCACCTAAAATGGCCTCATAAATTTGAAATTAGTCATAAAACGTATTGGTCTTCGGGATACTTTTCTAAAAGATGTATTAAAACATTTCTTGAGTAATAACTACAAACATTGTTAGTTCAAACATAATTGATGTTTTTGGCTATTTAAATACGGTAATAATTTCATATTAAGAGACTTCACTGCAAACGTAAAGTTTTTGGCCGCTATTTTGTTTAAACTCAACGGATTTAAATTATCTTTATGTCATTGATTTTAGGGTGACAAGATCTATAAAATGAGGAGTCACTCAATAGGGGTTGCTATTTAAAAAAATTAAGTTACCCCCTACCCGCCACATCAGGAACGTTTGTTAAGAGTCAATGCCACAAACAAAATATTTGTACCTATTTTAGTTTGAAAAATACATATTTGTTTCGATACTTAATTTACACACTGTATATACGGCTTGTTGTCTTTGATCCTTCAAATAAAGTGGGGACATAATTTAAATAAAAGATAAATTTTCGCGAGATTTGTTGCTTTGGTTTTATTTTATATCATGTAAACTGACCTACTAACCTGAGTGCCAAATATAAATTATTCGTCTCTTTAGAACAGGAACAATACAAATAAATAACAGATATGTTGATAATAGTAAAAATATAGATAACTAGCTGGCTTTGCACGGATAGACATATCAAAGTTAAATGTATATTAACAAAAAATATGACACTATGTATTTCCTATAAGGATTTTTAGTAACTTTGACCCTCCCCCCCAAACCTCCCCTAAAATTTCAAATTTTTTTAAAACCTTTCTTAGTGAGCACCTCCAAACTCCCCTAAAATTTTGAATTTTTTAAAATCCTTTCTTAGTGAGCACCTATGGCCCTAGAGTAAGGTACATACGAAATTTCGTTCCAATCCGTTTAGTAGTTTTTGAGAAATCGTGATCAATGAGTCAGTGGATTTGGCTTTCTGTATTATTTAAAGCTTGACGGTAACTGATTTACTGACATTAATTATAAGGCACTTCCCATAATCGGACCCTCTCATCCTTATACTTGAATTAAAGCTCTCGACGAGAAACTTTTCGGAAAATTGCTAGAATTTAACATTTTAAAATTTTTGAAGCACCTTTTGGGCGGGAAGGATTTTTTAGATTTTTTCGAGCGCGTTTTGTAAGAAAACGGTAAGAGATAGTAAACAATGTTAAATACAAAAGTTGTAGAAAATTCAACTTTAAACCAACTATTTTCCGTCAGTTTCAAAATCCAATCATACATTTAGCCACTATTCATCCGAGAAGGGAGGCTCCGCCCAACGTCTTTAAAGCTAAACGGGTTCACTGATTCACTGACATAAACTATGAGGCACTTTCCGCTATTGTACCCTCCTCGACCTCATACTTGAATTAAAGGTCTTGACGAGAAACTTTTGGGAAAATTGCTAAATGTTAACATTTTAAATTTTGGAAGCTTCTTTTGGGCGGGAGAGATTTTTAAATTTGTTTCATTTTTCCACTTTGGTCGCGTTTTGTAAGAAAGTGATAAGAGATAGCAAAACATGTTAAACACAAAAGTTGTAGAAAATTTAATTTCAAAGAAACGATTTTCCATCAGATTTAAGATCTAATCATCCGTTTAGCCGCTATTCACCCGAGAAGGAGCTCCGGCACACAATCCTTCAAATTTCCCATGTTAATCTTATGGAGATAATGTTTAATAATGAAATTGAGTCAGCTGCCAAATAAAACAGCTGATTTATGCTCGGTCACCTATGTACAAATGAGCCAAAGTTTAACGAGATTCTTTAGCAAATGTTCCAACTGCGAGCGAAGCGAAGCAGCCATCTGAGGCCGAAGGCCGAGGCGGGGTTTAGACACGAAGCGTCCAGGGGCAGAGCCCCTAGTTTTTATATATATATATTTACTTCAGTTAACACCCCACCTTGACGACAACAAGATCTATTGAAACAGTTCACACAATATTAACTGTTCAAATCAGTACATACGATTTATTTATCAATGTCATTTCTAGTATAAAGTTAAATGTACATACAAATATAATGACGTAAATTAAACTGTTCCCCTGAAAGCATTTATAGAAATTAGTTTTAATACATTAATATCGCATTCAATTACTTGTGAATAAGATACATTACAAGTGTTGCTTTCTCTGTTAAATTTTCTTAAATCATTGAAATAATAGACTTTTCATCATCATACAAAACAATTTAAATCTATTAAAGTCTTAGTAATATTCTGCCAATCCTAACACATTAAACACTTAGTGTAACATTTTCACTTAAATTTTTCGACGTTTTCGAAGTTCCTCTATAATCGAGACCTATTTCAGTACTCCCCTATTTCGGTCCCCTAGAGTACTGAAATAGGTCTCGATAATAATCAAATTTAAGTGAAACTGTTACGTTAGGATTGGCAGAAAATGGTACTAAAACTAATTTCATGGATCCTAGCAGATATAATATATATAATAATTTTTATTAAAGTCTTTTTAATCTACACAATATCCGCAATGTCTTATTTACATTTTCAAAACAAAAACGACTGTTCAAATACTTAGTACTAGCTAAAGTACCCGTTCTTCGCACGGGTTAGAAAGGTTCACGGGGCGTAGCCCGAGGGGATTTTAAGGAAGTGAATAGGCCTATAACTTGCATGGGTTAAAGATCTACCTTTGTGTAAAGTTTCAGCCCAGTCGGTTCAGTAGTTTTTGTGTTTACCCGGAACATCAGACACACACACACACACACACACACACACACAGAAACCACCTCTCTTTTATAATATTATAGATTGCATTATGTAAAAATTGTGTTAAAACAAACGTATTAATACAAATTATTTATATTATACTTCCTAATCGAGTTCACTATTTTAATACCGACAATATTAATGACTTACTTTGTGCTTCTTACATCGGTGTAAATAATTACTAGTGTTCTACTGAAAACAAATTGTCTTTATAAGTTGTTGTTAAAACATCATTTGTACAATCATTACAGTACCTGTGTTGCACAAACATGCAGTTGCACAACTAAGTTATACATTGGCTGAAAATATAATATATCTGTTATTTAATCGAAACAACTCCTATAAAAGCAAGTATATTTCCGTACTACGTCCGTGAGCAAGCCCACAAACAAAATTGTAGTGTTTGATTTCGTTAACATATAGGCCTAATAGCTGATTTTGTCCATCAGCTGTAGTGCGGCAACAACAAAGTGCATCATTCAAGGTTACGTTTCTATATTTAGTATAGCCTAATTATTTTTACTTAAAAGATACATTAAATTTGTATATAAGGAAATGGTTTACTTTATTTATTAAATCTAGTTTTCCAACTATTAAGCAAACATTATTTATATATTACGGTTTGTCCACTTTATGACGTCACTAAGACATCGTGTTGGAATATAACTTGCTTAATAAGTATACCTTGTGAAATTAATCATCATGTTTCTTGCTCATCATATTAAATGCTCTGATAAAGGCCGTAATATCACAAAGCCTACCCGTATAAGTAGATCAATACCCCGCCTGCTTCTTGTTAAAGTGCCACTAACTAAGGATAATGTTTAGTGCAGTGGTCTTTTCCCTTCTTCCTTAAATTACTCCGTCTTTACAGGCGGAAGGTCAAAAGGCCCTAACCTATTTGGATAAAATGCATTGCTTTGTTTTCAAAAATGTTTTTAGCATAGATTATTTTGTCTACTTTAGGAAGTTATTGCGAAACAAATTAGTTAAAACTAAGAACGTTCTAAAAAATATATCTTCGCCGTTGAAAGAGTTAAAATACTATTTATTTTGTAAAAAATATAGTTACATTGAAGTTATTTTATTTAGTATCAAAAGGTGATGATAACCACCCAGGTTTTTTGCCTATATATATAAAAATATTTAGAATAAAAATGTTTTGTGTTTTACTGTCAAAAGTATTATTGTTTTTGCCAACTATTTTAGACGATATTTCTTGACGTCTAAAATAAAAATAGTAGCCGAAAATGGAGTAAACACGTAGGCCTATTATTTGACCTGTAGGATTTCGTTTACTCAGTCTTAAACCTCAGCATCAAACATCATTAAAACTAAAAATAATTATATGACGGAAGGCAAATACAGAATAAAACAGGGAGTCAAATACCCTCCTAAACAAATACACATGCAATACTAAACATCTTAATCTTCGTTATTTCGTATTATAGGATTTGTATGAAAAATTTAAAAAGGTGTTACTGTTCTATTATTTAAATATATTTTTCAACTTAATCAAAACCATAATCAAAATTCATAAGTTAATAGTATTACAAATATGACTAGTTTTCCTGTGATAATTAATACATAGCACTAATATTTATGTCCACTTTCTAAAGTTGCTTCCTACTATGCCTATTTAATCGATTTAATCGATAGTTTTACAAATTTCGCAATAACTTACTTGTTTTTATGTTCGTATCACTGGAGAGTACTGTAAAACAGTGATTAAACCTGGGTCGATATTAAAAGAATTGAAAGTTACAAGATGACTGCTGTTACATGTTTTTACTAACGGAACTTGTTATAACAGCTGATAATTACTAGTTTCGTTATAAATCTTGCTTTTTCAATGAAATGTATTTGTAAAAAATTAACAAACTGTTCCAATTTGGTTGTTAAAAATATCTACAAATCAATATATATATATATATATATAATAACAATATGGATGACAAAATATATCCTGGATTCGTTTTGAGGTAATACTGAATTCTCTCACAATGAAGCAGAGGTTACTTCTGACAAAATTTGCTCTATTCCAGCAAGATGCAATCGGTTTAGACAGACTTATATATATTTTAACAGAGTATGTTCCAGAAAAGCGTTAGGTATAAAATGGAAGCTCGGCTAAGATACGCCCTACCGGCAGCAACTATGGTAACCCTAACATAATCACTACGGACTAGTCCAGTCAAATAGTGTTTTTCTAGAAAAAAATATAGAAATTTAATGTATTCTCACTCGTTCTATATGTTTTTTATGGTGCAGAATTGGAATTTCAACTTTGCTACTTCCCACGGATATGGCTTCCCAACGAAAATCGCAAAAAACCTCAAAAGGTTTTACTTTAAAATGTTTTTGCAAAAATGTCATAAAACTATACACTTTTCGAGGTTGACCATTCTAAACAAAAATAAAGTAAATTAAATTTCCTACAAAATCACCCTTCAAATGTATATGTTTCATTCTGCTAAATTAAATTAAAATCCTCACAAATTGTACACCTTAACAACTAATTTTTGCCAAATGGTGTAGAGTCATATTACTCGAAACTGATAAGTAAAGAAACCTTCACCCAAAACTCTGTAGGTAGAGATCTATATTATCACTATTTATTTATTGAAAACCATTTATTTGAGCTTTGTAATTAAATAATAATATAATTACTAATTAATTATACATCGATTTAATTACTACTTAATTCAATTAATATAATTAATTAACTATATACATTTTTTGTCCAAAGTAAGTTTGTTTATTCAGAAACAAGATCCTTACATAAAAAGTTCCACAAAAACTATTTATTATCAATTTTCATCATTATTATATAGGTAGGTTAGTAAAAAAGAGATGGACATTTACAGTCTACGGTGCTTAGCGGTTGAAGGTCCTGGTTACTCTTCTGAAATATGAGACGGAAACACAACATTATTAGCAATGATACTATAGAATTAATTGTTGTATATGTTTTAGTATGAATACAGTGCATTAAATATTGTATACCTATTCCATCTGCAACCACTGCTTGGGTTGTTGAGAAATGGGTTATAGGTGTGTCGTTCACTTCGTCCAAATTCTGGTCATCAACAGTGAAAGATTTTCCCATATTGCTGCAACTTCCTTCACAGTTTTTAAAAATCCGGAGACAATATAGGCCAGCTTTCTTAATTCCACGATGCCCTTTGCAGTCTATCTTGCATTTACTTGAATTGAGCTGTAGCAGTTTGTCAGTGCAGGTGGCTCTAGGGTGGTGAAGACCATATCTGTTCTTCATTAATCCCAACTCTGTAGGATCTTTCACGAATCCTAGATATTTTCCTAAGTTTGCTGAAATTACAACCATACAACCATACAAGTGAGATAACATCGACCAATATCTGGAGTGATCAGGGTGGCTCAGTTGGTAGAGCATTACGACTTAATCATAAAGGTCCCGGGTTCAAATCCCGGTCTTGGTCCATGTTTTTTCACTTGTAAATTAATTAAATATATTTTGCTGAGGAAGTGTGTAAGCGGTGAAAAAATAATATTGAAAATAGTAATTTAAATTGATATATAATTAATAAGTAATTACATGTATTAAACAAATGAAAGAGCACTGTGGTGACAAAATCACACTGATTTAAATAAAAACCCGAATCACAAAACAAGGAACAAAAACAATAACTAAACAACTAAATTGTAAGTTATGTTTAATACGTTACCCTTATGTACATTTCGATGACATGGTCATAA
>JAGFPH010000580.1:232993-257589 GCA_018207615.1 Philaenus spumarius
CCAGGTCTGTCTTGGATTAACCGGTATGGGGAGGAGTGGGGGGAGGGCGGGTATATATAGCTCTGTAATATTGTATGTAGACTTTAGTAGTGTTAAAACCCTATGAAGATGAAGACCATGTCATCGAAATGTACTAAAGGTAACGTATTAAACATAACTTACAATTTAGTTGTTTAGTTGTTGTTTTTGTTCCTTGTTTTGTGGTTTGTGTTTTTATTTAAATCAGTGTAATTACATGCATTATTAATTATAAAGGCCAAATAAATAATTTTAAATAAGTAAACAGTGATAATACTCTTAACTTAGCGGTTTCACATAATATGCATACAATTTCAACGCTCTTTAGCGGCTACACGATTTTGCCAAAATAAGTTATTAAGGTAAGCAATTTGTATGGGATTTAATGTAGTGTTAGCAGAATGCAAGTTTTTTTGTAATTACAAGCATAGTTTTTGAGTTACAAGCGAAAAACTAACAAAAAGCTGGGTTTTCAACAAAGTAGAAATTTTTTTCCATTTTTCTGCGCGCACAAGCGGCCAAATCGTATAACCAAACAATACATTTGAGGAGTGCTTTTTGTAGTGAATTTATTTAAGTTTATTTTTGTATAGAGTGGTCCATCTCAAAAAGTGTATAGTTTGTTCAGTTTTTGGCAAAAAAACTTTATAAAGGTCGTTAATTTTAATGCTTTTTCGATTTTTGTTGTGGGAAGTAGCAATGTTGAAATTCTGAATCAGCATCCCAAAAACATATAAAACGAGTGAGAAAAAACTTCTATATTTGTTTCCTGAAATTAGGCACAATCGGAGACGATTTGAATGAACTATAAACGGCACATTACTTAGGAAGACGTAAAAAAAAAGGATTGCCTTAGGAAATCAAGGGATGTTTCATACCTTGATTGCTGATATCGCTGTCGATATCTGAAGGATGGGCCGATCCCCCTTCTCCCAACCCTTTCCCAAACACTGAACATTGATTATGAGGATTAAATTGTCTTATTGGAGATTCGAATTAAGTTGCTACATCGTTTAAATTGTTATTTTGTTATAACGGATAGTCTGATTTTAAAAAGTTTGGAGTTTGAATCATACATGATATTGCATGGAAAGGGGAAATTTCGTTTGTTTCGATGTTAAGTTATTAATAAAAGTTAATATTGTAGTCGATCCTGGGTATATTGTTGAATTGTTAACATTAGGAAAATTGGGATATGATTGTAAATGTTGTTTATTTACCAAGGTTTAAAAATGTATGTATTTATTGAAAACGAACCCTCAAAAATTTTCAGTAACTGTAGAGCAATGTCGGGGAAGCCATTTTTAACGGGGGGGGGGGGGGGGTGGTTGGGAATAATTAGGTACATGGTTAGATTAATTAAATGTAAAATATAATATTATTGTTAGTTGAGCAATGTTTAGTGTAAGGTCGTCAAAACAAAAGTCAGAAACGGAAGTATGAAGTTATGATTTCTACATGATACAGGAACTGTTTAAATACGTTACTTCTGTGGTAACCGCACGTCTTTAGATTGTCTTCTACATCGTTAAATTGAGACAAAATATATCGTTGAATGTTTAAAGCGTTTAAGTTAGAACTATTATTTCTAGAAACGCGTGTACAAATTACACAGAACAGATACAGTTCAAAGTATTAATTAAATTAAATGCTTAAATTAGTTTCATCAATTTTAGTTTTAAACTAAACTAGGGGTTTTAACTTAAAAATTTGTCTAACATAAACAACGATGTATGCCGAAAACATATTTCTTTAAACGTTGTCCACAATAATTGTTAAATATTCGTTACCTCTACAATTGTCAAAAATAATAAAATAAAAAATTCTACATTTTTAATTGAAGAGAGAGAATTTATTTTAAAAAATGTGTCTTTAATTTACACGTACAAACTAATGAAACTAAACAAAATTTAAATTATTATCTTATACAATTTTATTAATTTTTAAAGCTAATTTATTCTTTAACAGTAGAAGATTGTTGTAGAGGCAGAGGTTAGCCTTTATCAGTTAATTGCAATTTTTAAATCGGAAAACATACCAGAAGGCTATTAAACAAAATGTTGAAAGCATTATTTTATTTGATAAGTAGTATTGTTATTAAATTACTAAATAAAGACTATTAATATTTCTAATAAATATTTTACAAACATATATAAATAAAATTCAAGTCAACTTAAGTTGCAGATGTTAAAGAGATGTTATTATGCAGAGTCTCAAGATTAAGTACTATATTTAAAAAAATATCAGCAACATCAACTAACATTAATTGTCTATCAAGCTTTGAATGGCAGCTCTACTCAAGCTTGCAGATGGTGAATTCTGTCGATACTATTGAATGTCTTTTTTTATGGGGACTGGAAGAGATTTTGCTAACGAATCTATTCATTTGGTGAAAAGACGCAGTGTAAGAGATCAACTTTTACGGAAGTGCGAAAACAAAAATTATGTGCTCAATGGTTAAAGTTTGTATAAAGGAACTAAATCTAGAGTTTATTTTTTCGAAAACAAGGTGTTCAGAAAATTCTGGAAAATGGGAAATCCGCCCTACTGATGTATACATAAATAGATTGTAACTTGTTAATATGCTATAGTTTGCTTTACTGAACTGGAATATTATATAAATACCTTTTTTTGCATTTCTGCTCACGGTTAGTGGCGCTCATGGCGCTAAGTTCGATCGTTGTGCACGTGTGCGGCTATTGTAGTTAAATGTAGACCGGACCTTTTGTGTTGTGTGTACATATGATTTTAAATGTGTTAGTGTTTTTTCGTTGTTGACGAGCATTGTATATATGCCATAAATTTGTGAATATCTTGATTCGATAATGCCTGAAGAATAGGCTAAACGCGTCATAAGATTTATCGTGACCAAAAAGGACTGTGAGTAGAAACGCAAAAAAAGGTATTTATGTAAGTTATTATTTTTAGAAGTGACTTAAAATAAATAGAAAATCTTTATTTAACAGCATTATTTACTATAACATTAATAATTTGGTTAAGAACTACTTCACTGATTTAAGAATACTTGTGTTCCAATAGACTTTGTTACTGAATGAAATAAGTCGGCACTGAAACTTTTGAAAGATTACGTAAAATATGTAGGCGTCATTTTGTATGAAATCCAGATAAGTTGCCTATTATTCTCCACAAACAACGTCTGCGAAGAAAATGTCTAAAATAGGCAATATTAAATATGTTGGTGGTTGATAAGTATTTGTTGAATTAATTGAGGAATAAAGCATTTCTACAATATGTTTAGTATACATTTCTTTGAAAAGAGTACAATGAATCAAATCTAAGCAAGACTCCAACCCTACCCACAGTGCCAATCTTAATAGTTGCTTAAAAGTTAGATGTTTCTATGCCTTTTCAACCCTCAGTATTAAATAGTAACATTAAATAACACAAACAATTATGGGAAATGTAATGTGTGTTGGTTACACGCGTAAAATTATTATATTTTTCAATACTGGTAAAGTATTGAACCGATTTATATCAAACTTAGTTCCTACAACCTTCCAAATTTAAATATAAACATAAACAGCTGCATAGATAGAAAATTGACTCCTACCCCTTGACAACGTTAATTGTTAACGAAAACGAATCAGTAGTTATAGAAAACAAAATCAAAAGCTATATTATATAAAAGTTGACAGTTACCACGAGTAAGCTATACGAGTACTTAAGAAACCACAGTTTTCTAATCTCTAAAAACTTGTCCTTCACGTTCAAACAATATTTACACCTAAACTGTTATGTTG
Source organism: Philaenus spumarius (assembly GCA_018207615.1). NCBI lineage: Eukaryota > Metazoa > Arthropoda > Insecta > Hemiptera > Aphrophoridae > Philaenus > Philaenus spumarius. The sequence goes on from JAGFPH010000580.1 coordinate 236,773, forward strand.
TTTTCATGTAAAATAACTATTATGGGAACACAAATAGTATTAATGAATAATTTGTATTAAATACTTCACAACTTGTTTTAGATATATTTGCAATACAAACTGGAATTCATCATTTAACTCATTTAAAGTTTATGCTCGTTTTATTTACCCTAGTCACGAACGATATTTAATCCTGCAAAACCTTCAAAGTGAACGACGCTTTCATACAAATGTAAATTTTTTACAGTATTGATGCGGCTTCCGACAGAGATATTCTCTCGTTGAGGTGATTCAAAAAAATTAAAAAAGCGAGCATTTTGTTTGGCTGATTTAAATATAAATATGTATATATTACATTTTGGTTTAGTTTCCTCTGTCTTCAATAAATACAATTTTGTTTATAAAACCCAATATTTTTTGTATAATTAAACAAAATTTCTAGCAAATATTACCCAAATAAATAATTTCAAGATGACACGAGTGACAGAGAGTTGTGTGCAACTAGTTTGCATTGGCCAGGTAAAATCAATTACTCCTGTTGTTTCACAAAGAAAGTTAATTTGTTATTACATTAATAATGTATTTCCAAACGCAAAGATATTTAATTGAGGAAGGATGGAACTAAATATAAGTATAAAGTTTGATAATTGAAACAATAAAATAGCGTATACGAACACTTTGGTCATAGGGTGCCACTAAACACCATGAGTTTGTAGTTTAAGGCTTTGACGACAACACATCTGGTTACTTGGATGTTTGATTGTACGACATTTAATGTATATTGCTATAAAAAAATTTATTGAATAAAAAGATGCTGTACTATATTAGTTTGCTGGGATTATGTTTGTTTTCTTGGTAACCAATTAATTAATATTATTAACCAAATACATATTATTAACCAAATATGCAGTTGTATAACCAAATATAGATATACAAAAATCATGATAGTTTTCAGTCAGCGATTAAATTAAAAAACAAACAACAAACACATCCATGTGCAAATTTTACAATAATGGTCATGCCTGCTGTTTAAAGAAATTACATTATTTTACTTCTTATTTGCATCCTGTAAGATGTTTCTTTAAAATACACTTAAACCAATAGTTTCTATTGAGGATATTCTCAAAAAGTCAGAAGCAGTGTATTTTTAGTGACTTTGTTTAAGACGAAATTATATAGATCAAGTCTGTAGTTAAAATGAAGCTGTTTTTAGACTGCTTGCTTATAATTGAAGATGGAGCTTGGTTTTACAATGTTCAGAAACTTTCTCATATTGTTAAGCTCAATGTCATACAAAATAGATTGATATTCTACATGGAATGTTTCATTATCTAATCTGTGTTGCACTGCAGTTCTTGATATTTATTGGCGAATATATTTAAAAAAAGAGGAAAGACCTTTTTACTTTATTTTTTCTTTTTAGTTCCAATATTAGTTTTGGTTTATAAAGTGAAGTAGCTTTCCACTTATATGTAGATATTGATACTCTCCCTCGATCTCATACTTCACTAAAACTGTTGAAATACTTCACGAAAGAAGTTGTTGGAAATATAACGCTGTATTAATGGAAGCTGTAGAAGTGTATACATTGTGCATTGTGTATTATAGGTTAAAATAATAAAACCTATTAAAATTCATGTTGTATCTATGCTGTAGTACTTGTAGAAACATGAAGGTTAATATGAGGGATTTAGTATAAGGCAAATTATTAGAACAAAGTTATAGTGACACTATAAATTTATATTTCTTATCCCTCAATTAGTATAAGATAGATTGTTAGTTGTGTATAATAATTATCCCCACTAAATATCTTCAAAACAATTAGTTAGTGTAAATTGAGTTTTGTTTAGTGTTGAATGGTAGGGTCTCCAATTCATTTCATGGTTGTGATTTAACTTTTATTCTATACGCGATAAGACTTTAGTAACAATATCGGAACAATTAATTAATTCTAGTTATGCGTGTGTGTAATCTTTCACAAAACGTATTAAATTAACATTTTGAAGTTCCAATCCTTATCACTTAAATCAACGAGGACAAAACCAAAGTTAGTACACAATTTAAGATGGTTGCATAACTCATGCCCAGCAATCAATATCAAATATCAACCGTTTTTAATTTGGTATTCTGTCTTAGAAGTGTTATTTCTGATCTAGTCATTACTAATGCAGGACAACCTTAGTAAAACAATATACTACTACATTAGGTATACAATTAGTTTTTTAGATTTTACATGCCACAACTCAAGATTAATGTACATAAAATAACATTTATTCGATAGTTTTACATTCGTAGTTCCTTTTAGTGTTGTTATTTATATTTACAATAGTTACTTACTTTTATAAAAATAGGTTACATAAATTAGGTACCGTCAACAGTTCTGTATCCTTTATTCAGCGACGACCGGTTACTAATAGGCCTGTGGATATTTTACACAAATGCCGAAAGTCTCATTTTATGTCACGTTTGGAGGAAATGCACATATGGAAAGCATTTCAATGCGATAGTGACAACACCCTTAATGAGAAGTTAAAGAATAATTCTAACGTGTTGTTCAACGCTATTAATCGTATAAGTGCACAGAGCCCGGGTAGTACGCAATCACGTGGAGGTTAGTTCCGTACGACCGGATGGCCAGCATGCTCGAAGTATGTCGTGTGTTATTTATTTATTAATGTTGGACATGTATTGTTTTATTTAATGTTAGGTGTACTTTTGAATATTTATGTTTTGGAGTTCTTGTTACTTGACAATGGAAGTTTAGTGTAGTCTTCCGAAACCGGACGTCTTTGAATAAAGGATACAGAACTGTTATCGGTACCTAAGGTATGTAACCTAGTTTAATACTAGGCCTATTACAGTTCAGGAGGCTGACAATCATGTATAAATTACTTTTATAAGTGTACACGTTTATTACACAAATTGAGATAACTATGCACAACAGTCTATATCAAATCATGTAGCTTGGAGTGAAGTAATTTTGTATTCTGTCTTAGATGTACTACTGCTGACCACTATCACAGTGCGACTTTAGATAATTTATTAACTTCAAGTCAAAATGAGTTTTTTACATGGCACAAGTAAAGATGTGCATAAATATATGTCAATTCTTGTATACAATAGTTTTACATTCTTAGTTTCTTCGAGTGTTTTAATTTATATTTACAATATTTGTGGAAAAAATTCCTTTCAGTATTTATATTAACAAAAATTCGTATAAGTTCCTTTAACTGTTGTAATTTATATATTTTGTTTACTACAGAAAGGTTACTTAAAGTAGTATAATTTATATTTACAATAGTTGCGGAAAAGTTCCTTAGAGTTGGAATATTGCAATTTATAATTACAATAGTTACGGATAAGTTTTTTTTGAAAGCTGTAATTTATATTTACAATAGTGACAGAAAATTTGCTTGGAGTTTTGTCATTTATATTTACAATATTTCTTAAAGTTCTTAAAATGGTGTAATTTTTACATACCGAAAAGTTTGTTTGAGTGTTGTAATAATTCATGTTTACTATAGTTACAGATAAGTTCCGTTTAGAAGAATAATTTATAGTTAAAAAAGTTAATGAAAAGTTTCTTTGAGTGCTGATGTGCTAGATACCGTTTTGACTTATACAACTGATTGATTATATTTTGATTTAAACTGATGTCAGATGATTTGACCTGGTGATTTGAGTTAAATGTAGGTTACGTAATGTACTGCAACACTCTTCCAGACATGAACACTAAGAGGTATTTCCTGCGTTAGAAAGACAAGCGATTAATGTAAACAAAATATGAAGCGAAAGCTCATAACTAATACAAGGTAGAAGATGAATTTTATTTTTACTTTATTCTTCATTTTATGACAATTAATCTTATGAAGTCGGTTGAGTGTCGTATAGAGCTAGTAAACTGAACACAAGTACAGTATCTGAGCGCGTGCATATGTTGTATGTTCCAATTCGTCATATTGCTTTTAACTTCGGCGCTAAAGAATTCTAGAAATGGATGATTGGACATTAAATATTCACGTACAAATTCCTGTATGTCCCACAAAAATCCTGCGTAATTGTTTCAACTAATGAACAATTATTTGTAATTAATTCTATGATTATTATGCAACCTAAAGGAACATATAGGTATATTATGGCTGTCTCAACAACATTTGACAAGCATGGAACTTAATATATATATTACTGAATATATCTTTTTAGTTAAGACATCGTAGTTTAAACAAAATGGATGGTTTGTAGAAATAGATTTACTTTTCAAAGTTCTTGCGGGCTATGGATTTACGGTGATATTTATTTCTATGAAGTGACACATTTTATATTTTAAGAAAAACACTAGTTTCACACTTAGTGCATTATAGGGTTTTAATGTAGATAAACGTTTGCCAATGGTTTTTTCTTATTTCTCTACTCGTGGTTACAAAACTGGGATGGATCGCCATGTTTTTCATAAAACTAATGTCATCTGCTCAGAATTATAATGTAAAGATTAGTATCTCTATGTATAGTATGTAAAGATTAGTATAAGAGAAATGAATTCTTTGTTTTTTTTTTTTTTATAAAGGGAAAAACAAGCGATTTAATAGTTACAGTTTGATATTTATATTGAAATTAAATAATACAAACTGTGTTTCTTCTTAAAAAGTGTATTCTGTTTTTTCGTGCAAAAAATTTAACAAATATAATAAAAACAGATAAGAATTTAGGATAAACATGGCTGCCGCCCAATAGGAAACAAGACCTCACTTGGCCACACTGTCTCTATCTAGTCACTGTAGTTATCTTAATTTAATTCTACAATATCTAGTATACTAAATTGACATAAGGTTATCAAATTGCACAAAAACAGAGACAAAACTTGTTTCTGTCCTGTAAAAGTATTGTTATAAATTATTAAGATTAAGATTTGTCCAACAATATACCCTATTTTTTAAGAAAAAGTTACTATATTTTTCTTTTAAAATTGTAATTTTTGCTTAACGTCTGCATTTAGAACTAATGATGGAACTAACACATGACCACGTTGAGACTTCTATAGTTTAATCATTGTTCTGGTATACCTTATTCAAAATAGAAGGAATAATAAAATTAAGATTAAAGATTACAGCATCAAAATTGTTCACATCCATTCTAGTTACAACTATGGACATTGATTAGTTTTCGTCTCATTTAAAAATAAAAGAAATTAGAAACTAATTAGACCAATGGCTAGGAATACTTTAAAGTAACTCTTGATATAATCCAGATAACCTACAATTCAAGTGGGGTAATGAAAAACACTAATATAGTACACAGTCTACACAGTCTCTAAGGAACGAAAAATAACATTGTATTCCATTTATTTTATGTATTTTAGTTTTAGCTCATTTTCCTCATTCCATGTTTCTCACTTTCATAAACATTACTATTAACTTTTAATTGTGTTTTATTATGAGAAACTTCGACAAACAATTAAATGCGAACTCATTTAGTCACAGAAACGTCAGACCATCTTCTTCACTTGCAAACAAATTGAAAGTTTGAGTTACAGTTTTAATGGTTGCTGAAAGAAACCATTCAACCAAGGTTCCGTTAAGCCTAATTAGATGTCTTTGTTTCTTTAGGTCTCCCTCTCTTTCTATCAACATCTGTTCAAAATTAACTCTGGTAAAACTTACTCCGTAATTAAAGTCGATTTAAATGTCCTTATATACAAGAGATGTAAATTATTCTTGTGAAACTGTTTTACCGTAAAAGTAAAAGTACAGGGTATTCATTTTAAAATATAACGTTAAACTTAACTGATAAATATGATAAAATAGAAGTGTTCTGAAATGTTTTTATTCACGTTTGTATTCACGTTTTTATTTATATAATCTGAATTAGAAATTAAAAATATAAAAAAATATCAATCAATTAAACGAAAAACATTTATTTTTTAATAGTCAAGAAATATGTTTTACTATTTTCTCTTGTTTAATTATTTATTTTTGATAGTTTGGATAATTCAATATCCACCCACCCACTTTATAAAAGTGGACTTATACATTATTTCTAAATCTACCATTTTAAAAATTCACCAATATTGTAGCATTCGTTATTTTTATACTCCCAATGCACATTTTCATATTGAAATAAAGTGAAATTGTGTAACTGGGTGATATGTAAAGGCAGAACAAAAAAGTATAATGCTCAATTTAGCATAGTAAAAGCATTCGTAAAAACTTAAGGACAAAATCAAAACAAGTGTTTAGTATCAATATGTCATTTAATTATTAATATATTTAATACAATGGTTCCACAGAGTAGTATAATGGTAGATACAACATTACAAGTTTATCTCATGTAGGAAGGGTCTGTGGTAGCTGAAGTAGTACACGTACAGCTCATACTATGTTGAGGTTAGTGTTGCCGAGTGTTGTAGGGGGCAACATACTCCACGGAAGCCATAAAGAATTGCAGCAATACCTTATCGCTGACGACATTATCATCAATGTCTCAAGTGAAGATGAGGGGCACATGCGATAAGTCTCCCAATGTCATATGGTGTTATAAACGTTGGCCGAAAACCGAGTCAGCATCGTTTCACAGCCGGTTGGCAACACAACGGTACTATATTATCACTGTTCCAACAATAAATGCATGTTTTTTGGGATTTTTGCTTCACTGGCCTTCCATTTACCCGAAGGCCATCTATATACTCGCATTCTAAAGTTTTTTTACGCTGACATAGTTTTTGCATTCTCTCGGCACTGAACTTTTAAGACTTCTTGAATTCAATTAAATGCGAGCTTTCTCTTACTTACGTTTTTTATAATTCAGAGCATATTTACTACTCATATGAGACGAGATCACTAATAAGTTTGTAATTATCACTACAATCACGAGTTTACTGTAATTTCGGTAACCCTTTTGACAATCTTCCTTTAGATAGTAGTGCTCTCATAACTCTTCCCAACAAAACCCGAATAAACTTCCTAGCTACGAAACATTAAATTAAACATTTTATAGAAAAATACACCTAAATTGGTGCTATGAAGTCACCTCCCGTATATCCGTTGTGCACTCAACCGTTGTGCATGCATTAGTCTCTTGGTTATTAACAAAATTAACATCTGACGGTATTTTGTCACACAAGAAAGTTTGACCGGCTGTCACTGTAACTAACGAATATCCATCTTACGTCAAAAAATACTTAACCAACAATGGGAAAACTATTAAACTTTTTACCGTAAATATAAATCGTTCGAGTTGTTATTTATAAGAACATTTACAGGTCATTAAATCTGAAAAAAACTAACACTAACTCTCTTTATAATAAAGGCAACAGCATATATTGGTGAAAAACATTTATTGCCGGCCTCAACTTTACGTATTATTACCACGAAATCTGAAATTATTAGAAATATTTATAAGTACATTACTAACATTAAATAAAACGAAATAGTTTAAAACTTTGACTTTATCCTTACAAACTTTATATAATACTTGGGATATAAATAAAGCTTCACTAACACTATTATCTGTGATAACGTTAGTTGAAAACCAGTTACCAATAGTTATATATAATTCGTATTATACAGAGTTGGATAATTCTCCTATCTTTAACTGGTAAATATTTTGTAACTGATAAAGTTAGTCGTCCAATATTGCAAAACTTAAATTCTTTACTCAGTTCAGAACTAGTTAGTTCTATTACGTTTTTAAGGTTTAAAAATTATGAATCTATTCATACAAATCATAATTAATTATTCTCTATAAAATGTTTCTGTACAAGAAAGTACAACAACAATATATTAAAGGCACAATACTACACGTAATTTGGTTACTAACAAAATGGTGTACGTTTGGCAATTAATTCAACAAAATAATGGTACTTATTATTATTTTTTTAATGAGCTCAAGCAAACGTTGTATTTAATAAAACTGTAATTTAAAATTTGATACATATTCAAAATAAAGTTCCAAAAGTGTTTTTATAATAATGTCTAATGCACTCGCTTGAGTAATGAATGCAGCTGAGTCTTGTAGAAATGATCGTTAGGATAGTGACTTAAATTTAGAAAAGCTATTGACGATTAAATTAAAGGCGTGAGAACGAAAACACTTAGTATTTTAAGATTTAGACAAAAAAAATGGATACCCATTCATTGGTGGTTTTCCGTGTACTTGTCATCAAACGATTACATGCTGAGTTACATTAATTTATTTTAAACCGTTCATGAGATAATATGTTTGTTCATAAAGACGCATTTAGACATAAAACTTCTAAACTAAGCAAGATAAGATAAGACATAATATATTATATTGTATTATTTGATGTTTTTACCTCCTGAAAAACATATTACAGTTTGGTAGAATGGTTGTGAGACTCACTGTATATTATGTAGGCATATTTAAATATTTCGAAGTTAATAACTAAACTTGATAACTAAACAAATATTTGATAACAATTCACTTTTTTTCTAAGTAATTATAATTGTGAAAAAGATGGTAAATATAATAATAAAACGACCAGATTTCTAATGCATTCAATGCAAATGAAATAATGTTTTTGTATCTTTTACTTCCATCACGCTATACAATCTACACGGTTAGGGTTGTATCTCCATGTATTACAACTTGCATAAAGAGATTTATATAAAGGTTTGGCTTTTTATAGATTTTGAGATTCTTTTCACCATTAAAAGTGAAAGTGATTAACGCGAAGGCTAAATGTTATTCGTATACAAATAAGTATTTTCTGAAAAATTAAATCCATTCTGAAAAAAAAGTAAATTTCAAACAAATATTAAATTTATTATTTACATTTACCCGCTTGATTTTATGATATTATATGTTGTAAGGCCTGATCATATGATTATAAAAACTGTGTAAACTTTGTAAAATTGATGGATAATATTATCATATTTAGTTTAGATATCTAAAAACTTTATACTAATTATATTTTAAGCCTTCTTCGACACAGGTTGACTTTCCACTAGATTAGATTCCATCATTAGATTCCTTCATGTTCACGTGATGAAACTTTGTCGATCGTAACAGCTGGTATTTAATAAAATGAGAACTTGTACTTGCCTTAACTCCTTTAAATTCAAGGAAGAAAGTTCCTTGGGTAAAAAGTTAAATAAGTTTTTATTAATTTCAAAACTGTATACACGTTTATTATGTTTTGTAATTATGATTTAGTAAAGCGGTTATTTTGACATTAGTTCAAACTGAAGCATTTCTTTGAAAAATAAGTAATTAAACCTAATAAAATAATATTAAAGAACATGTTTATTTTAATCAGTTATCTAAATATATAACTATCGTGTTGTTTCTGCAATGAAAAAAATTTAATTGGCTCAGTTTGTAACGAAGCTAAATGCAATTAACATGAACAAAACCATATTTACACATGTTGTTAATTAATGCATGAACTTCTTGAGTTTTAATGTGTTATAGAAACTTATTATTATTTAAATGATTTAAAAGACTTACAATTGATTATTAGGATATTTAAATAAAACAGATAAACATTTATAAAAAAAGCCATGTAATTATTTTAGTTATTGAAAATTAATTTTACTTTAAAAAGTTTCTTGTAGTGTTTTAAATTAAATTATTACTGCAGGTTAATATTTCCTAAATAACATCAAATCTATAAGGCTCCACGGTAGCGAGGTAACTGAAATAATTTTTATTTTTATTATATCTGTTTCCATTAAAATTTTTCACCAACAAACAATACAATAGTGTAGGCCAGATAACACTTTGATAATTTTAACTTAAGAATACTTCTTCCTCTAGTAAGGATTATTTTTGGTTGAGACTTATCGGATGATTCAATATAGATGAGATAGGTGCATTTATTTTGCTATCGTCATTCTGAATATTGTTATAAGCTAATATAATATTTCAACTTAGCTTCGTCAACTTGAGAAGTTTCTTTGACTTTACTAACTAGATGGCGGGATAAATATTCGATCTGGAAGTAGTATTTTAAAAATAAGACTACTGACTAGGTCCTGCTAAAACAATACTTAATAATATTTAGATAAATTTTTCCACGGTTAAAGTAATTTCTTCAAACATGTATTACTTACATGTTTAACTTTTCCATAGTGTAACTTTTTATAAGTGACGAAAATAAATCATTTTTAAATGGCACATTAAAACTATGTTTTAAATACTTATAGCATACTTGTTTTAGGTATTTTCAACCACTTGTGTTCTTTTGAAAATTCTTTATTTTGGCAACATTTTCCAAAAGTTTAATACAAAAAATATTTTATGTATTTCATTCTTTATTAATATTCTTAATAATAAACATCATTTGCACTGTAATTTAATAATTTTTTAATTTAGACCAGCAAAACTTTTTGTTCGCTTAGTTTAATTTGGTTAAAACACTTCAAAGAAGAAATATCTCAGTCGGCAGCTGCTTCAATATTGTAATTTCCTCTTTTTATAAAAGCTATTCCTTTTTGACGTTTTTATTCCTCACTTTTAAAGTTCGCAGAACAGTTATGAAATGTTTAACTTTATATCTACAAATACACATACACTTATCTTCACTAACTGTTTTATACTAAAATAAAAAAATAGTTTTATCATAAAACAACAAATTGTTTTTATATTCAAGATGCAAACATACGGTCGAGAAGGTTCCATTTCAGACAACTCAAATTCAGAACTACTTCTGGATGGCTGATAACTGATAAATATTACAAATCAAATATTACGAACATTCTTTGATATAAGTGGGTTTTTAATTCTACACATATAGTACACCCTACGCTCTAAAGGGCTTGGGTATATAATTCTAGATATAAGATTAGCACCTTAAAACTGGTGTAAATAATCTAAAATAAATTCTAATACCTGGGGCGCATTGGCATTCTTTGTTCATTTTCCTGAATCCAGGACGCTCCGCAACAATGAATCTTCCATCTCGTGTGATGTATTTTAGTATTTTTTTAACGCAAAATTGAGTGCGGAAGTGAATTAAAAACGGAGTGTACTTCTCTCGCGTGGTTTTAATCTGTTTTCGATTTTTATTCGATAAATTGTGTGCAACTGATTCTACGATAAAATTAACTGAAGAATAACTAATGGGGCGATGTTCGTGTGACGTTTCTTCGGACAAATACAAAGATGGGGGGAGGGGGAGAGGGGGTTGAGCAGGTGGTCCAAAAATTTCCAGAAGATTTTCGAAGTCGACTGGACTTATCCGAACAAAATTTCTGAATCTAATTACGTCCTCCAATCTCAATGTGTTAAGGAGATCGTGCCCATGCTTATTTCGATCCTTGAATATTCCATGGATCCACCAGCGAGGGGGCTTTTTGTTACTCCTTAGAGCTAGATAAAAGGCTACTGCAATCCCCGAGAATGCGACCACGTTCAACACTTCTCAGAATCAAACTAGATAAGTACACGATTTCCAGAGTGACAATGTTGCGGCTCAAAGAGTCTGCAACATGAATCCTATTATCTTTGACTAAGAGTCCGAACAAAGAATCTCTGTGTGTACTAGGTTTAAAAGGACCTACACGTTTTTATGAGGGAATGATAGGTCAAAAGTGATATTTAGTATAAAGCAATAGTTATAATTAAATGTTACTCCTATTACGTAATTAATATATGATAAACAATATTCCTAATAATTTTCATGTGAATATTTTGAACTTGTCAATAGAGGAAGAAGATATTATTGTTCATTGTGCAGTATTGTATAATGTGATTTGTCTGTTTAATATCTAAAACTAATTTTGGCTATTGCAATACAACAAGTGTGTTTAACATATGTTTTAATAAACATACATTCAAATTACAAGTTCGTGTTTCATTTACGATTAGTAGTACTACTTTGTACATTTTATTAAACACGTAAAAGTGTAAAAAGTAATGAAATTTGGAGTTGTTTATTCGTTTTTGTTACTCGTAAAGGTTTAATTTCTTTAGTTTATGCCTATTGTAATGTAATTTCAGATGTAATAAAGACACTTTTTTTTAATTTTATTATTTGTATTACCCATAATATTTTAAAGTAAATTGTATTACTTTTCACAAGAAAGAATATTTTTTATTTACTTTAATCTCATTATATTTTGTATCATAAATAATGTCGTAAAAACATGTCGACAGCAGAAATTTGTTTCTCAATAAAACCAGCAGGGCGTGGTAAAACAACAGTTTTTGCTTTACTATCATATTAACAATTATTCTAATACTTTGTGTGATAAAATTATTTGTTATTAGATATTAGTTATGTATTTGTTTATTTATACCACTGTGAATAAATACTAGTTTGAATTGTGAGATGATATACTTTATTATGTTTATTGATTATTCGGAAATTTACATCATTTGTGTTAAAATCAATATTCAACGTTTTGGGAATATGAATCAACTCCCTCTCTCAAGTGACTAAAAATAATGGGAACTTAAACCTAGAGATCTAGGCTTATTTTAAGGAAAACATACCAATTATAAAATATACCATTTACCTTAAACCTTAATGTGGAACATATCAGAGCTGCAACAGAGAAGTGACAAACAAAGACAACACAAACAAACACCTGAAGGCAAACACATGTTGACAGACCAGGGTCAGAATCAAAACTTACCGTGTGCCAAAAAGTGGCAGCCAGCTAAGGGAATGGCCTATCTTTCATTAAGTTTGGTTTCCTAACCAGCGACCGCCTTAAAACCCAAAGTGAATATTCAACAGTTAAAAGTCCACCTGGTTTTATATTAGTACTATAAATATTAAAATCTAGTTTTAGTTCTTTTTTTAATAATGTGGTCCATTAAGGCCACACGTTATTGCTTGTTTGAATGAAAGGTTTGACCTCTAAGTTCAAGTAGGCCTACGCTACTTCAATTATTTACGTTTGTATAAGTTACTTTACCGGTGTATGCTCTTTGCACTTCGCAGTTGAATTTGCGATTTTTGGACCATATAAGTGATGTTATTACTGTCCCAATTTCAAATAAAAATAAACAATGGACAATGGATATTGCTTATATTTAAACAAAAACTACAGCATACGTAAACCCTGAATAGTATAATAAAATGTTAAACATTTTCTATAAAATAATTTTAATAATCGAATTAATACTGTAAATATTTAGTTTTCAGTAACTGATTTTGAATGCCAAATACTTAATTTGTTTAGTTGAAATATAATAAAAAACAAAACATTTATGAATTCCTTCATAACATAAAAGACAAAGTTGTAAAAACTATTTCAAGAATCATGGAGTACTTACACTTCCATGTATTTATATACTTGAAGCGTTGCTTTTTTTAAATTCAAGTGTGATCATTTCCAAAATATGGATATACACAACTACAGTACCAGACAAGCTTGTGGGTATCGTGCCAGACAGCACAGGTTAAATTTATACAGTAAACAAGCTGGTGCAAAGTTCATGAATAAGCTTCCTAAAATCATTCAAACTTCCCCAAACTACAGGATTTAAAAAAACAGTCTTAGACAATTTCTATTGTTTGGATCCTTTTACTCGGTGGATGAGTTTCTGCATCATGATACTCTTTTGTAATAGATGTGATCCTTTTTTGTGTGCATTGTGTTATTGTATTGTTTCATTTTAACTGTGTTTGTGTGTTTATAATTTATTTCAATTTCTTTAAATTTAAGTAAGGATTTTATCATAAAATAATATGTATTTTATTAATTTACTTGTAGAATATCTTTGTTGTTTTATGTATTCTGTTTTTAGTGAGAAATGCATTTTATGGCTGATCTCATATACTTCAGAACAATTATGTGGATATAATTTTATTATAGATGTTTTTTTATATATAAATTTTAAACTGTTGTTGTTTCCTAAAGTATTTGTGTGTATTTGTATTGTGATATATGTTTACTGATTGTTGTAATGTAGCTTATCACTAGGTGCCTCTATATTATATTATTTACTGTGAATTGATACTTGACTTGTCCGATACAAAATGTAAAATTTGTCAAAAGGATAAATTAATTGAAAACAAATTTAAATCAAATATAGTCCACTCTTTTCCCCCAAAACTAATATCAGGTTATTTTATTTAGCAAAAAAAGTTATTCATTGTATAAGATATATACCACTGATTTAAAATCATTTTCAAAATAAAAGTGAATAAATCGCTGCTGTACTGAATAATTAATATTTATTTGACTTAAGACAGATAATAAAAAAAATTAAAAACACCATACAACTTTAAGATAGTACTTTACAAAATTATACTTACAGAACAAGATTGAAAAAATGTAAGCATTTTAAAATAAGTGCATTTACAGGAATAATACATCGTGTATAGATGTTATTCAAATAATAATATTTTACCAAACCTGTCGAATAATACATTTAAAACAATCTAGATTGCTGCAGTTGGTCAACGACGGGTTTAAATTGGTGTGCCAATAAATAAAACAGTCAGTATAAATGTGTTTTGAGGGTTTACAGTTCTGTACCTTCGTGTACAAGTGTGAGCTGTATTTCTACAAGTTCCAGTTTCACTTTGCTGTCTGAGATTTTAAAATTTGCGTTTAAATGCTTCTCAAAGAAAGCACTTTATACTATAATCAGAACAAAGAAACCTAAAGGGGCGAGAGTAAAATTATATTGTGGCAGGTATTAAACTTTTTTTTATTTGATTGATATATGCAACCTTGTATGAGGTTGTAAACCGTAGTTTACAGCTACGAAGTTATGATACTAACACATAAGGTAACAAGTAATTCTACAATATTGTTACCAATAGTTTATTTAGCAAAAGGAAGAACGATGAAAACAGAAAACGATATTTAATTAAACGTACAGGAAAGTGCCATTTTAAGAAATAACTTATGTAGCCTCTTATTAATTTATCTTAGTTAACACATCATTTTGGGCAGCTTTTGCATATTTTGTAGTTCTAGCTTAAAATACACACAGATTGAAGTAGTGATTTACAAATAATAATTATTTATAAATAATATAATATTATTTATATTTCATTAACATATCAATTTAAATACAACAATCAAACTTACAAAAAGAAACTATAGAAACTAAACCATTTATTCAGTCATCATATTTATAGAAAGTACTACTACATATGCAATCCAAACTTATAAATCTACGAAATAAAATTCACATATGTTCTTCAAGTCTACATTTCCCGTTAAAGGGGTGTAAGGGTGTACTTTTACCCCTATAGAAGTTTCAATGCCCGGTTAAAAATAATTAACCATTGAAATTTTAATATATTTAAAACATGGGTGTAGTAATCCTATTCTTTTAGTAAAGTTCTTAGCGATTATTTTATTTCTAAAGCAACTGCACCATGGGGTAAACATAGCCTAGTGTATAAAATCTCATTGAGTTCGAATCTCAGTTACAGAGGTTTGAAAAACAATTAGAACAAATGCTTAGTGAAACACAAACAGTATGAAATTAAACATAAATACAATTTTTAATATTACGAAAAGGATACCAGATCATAGTTAAATAATGGCTTTATAGGCCACAGGATAAATCTAAAACGGTTTCCGATGTTACGGTTGACGTAACGTTAACAAAAGTTGATTTCACATTTTCCTTCGAACCTTGGAATAAGATTTATTGTTAGCTATTGAAGCTTTCAAGTATAATAATAATGTGTCTATACTAGAATCTTCAGAGATGTTTTTGTGACGTCAGTAAGGCAATGGTAGTTCCTAAAGATTCTAATGCGGAGAAAACTGTCTTAAAGGAAATACTTCATTATACGTTAACAATTAAGTCATAATTTCTTTATGGATCTTCACAGAAATAGAAAGAATAAACAAGTGTGGAGACAAAATATATGTGATGTATTTTTATTTATTAACGTTTATATGTGATTTATCTTATGTTTTAAATAATATAAAATATTAGGAAAACATCAGTTCAAAACGTTTCCATTAAAACAAATATAATAAATTACAAATAATATGAAGATTAATTGAAGATTAAATCAAAAGTTAAAACGTAAGTTATATCAGTAAGGCAAATTGTTTATAAACTTTAAAACAATAATTATACACAATCACAAGATGCTTCTTGAGTATGGTTCTCTCAAACTCATTATCAATGTGGATTTTTTGTTGGGTTAAGGATTTTTTGGATTAGCATATGACGTTTAATACGGATTTCAACGAATATTTAGTAAGATACTTATTAGAATTTAGTTACAAACTAGAGAATATTAAAAAATGTTCTACTCACTCTAATTTTAGTGAGAGGGTTACATATATCATATATATACACTATTCAAAATGACCACAATTGGGATCTCGGAAACTATTAGTTTCTCGAAAAAATTTAAATTGGGAACCTTTCTTAGATTCATACGTCCATTAAAATTACGGTGTTGCCCTATTTTTTAATATACCCCATTTTTACAATATGGCCAACATCATAATTTTTTGTTAAACATCATTTTATTGCATTTTTTGGTAGAACATTATTATTTTATAACGCTTTTGTTTTTTGGTATTTTTCTTTAAAAGCAGCCGTTACATATCTACGAGTTGTCATGTGTAAAAACAATATCAATAGTTTTTAATGGAAATAACGTAATGTGTAACTGTAATGTAATGTATTTATCAATCAGCTGTTATTTCGCATTGTTGGAAAACTGCTTTGAATTAATAATGCATGTGTAACATTGCTGTTCCGTCGTCATTTAGTAGTGATTTAAATGCATTACGTAAATTTCAATTACAACTAATTGATATGGAGGCCGTATTTGTTTTACAGACAAGAAAAACTCGTTGGAAACAGAAAACTACCAATTTATTGTTGTAATTTATTTGATACTGAAGTTAAAGACATTAAAAGGAATTCATCTTGAAAACATAATATAGTTATTACGTTGATATAGATCTTTAATCAATGCAATAGCATAAACATTCAACTGCATTCAAACACTTGAAATATGTTGCATTACTTTGTAAAAATATTGTAAATAATAAACTAAACATGTTTCTGGTTTTAAAATTAGTTTCTAATGATGGATTGATCACATTAAAAAAAAAATCAGACATCTGACGTCGTCTGTGTTTATAGAAAATAATACATGACGTTTCAAGACTATAAATCAACTCTGTTTACCAAGTGGCAAAACTAAAGCTGACACATAAGTAGCTAAATAGAAAACATAAACATAGAAGACCTAAAATTAGCAGACAAGACGATCTGCCAAACTGCAAAAATAAGAGAAATTTTTAACCTCTTAATTTTTAAACTTAGAACACAAAATCTCACAACTAATATGTTTACTATCACAAACGCGTTTCAACGACAAAGTCGCTATCTTCAGTGATGCATGAGCTACAATAGTCAAACTAAAATAATATAAAACTATTTATTCCTTGCTCGTTCCTTCAGGACGTTTTTGTTTTACTTACTGTTTAGATCACTTTTCTTGATATGGCAATTACATTTAATTGTATCCTTATTCAACCTGTATAATTATTATTTATTGAATTAAATATGAATACACAAATTCTTCTGGACGTTGACGCAAAATAAATACATTAAACTTCTTTAACCTTTATTTTAAAGGATAACTGATCATCCAATACTCAAAGGACAATTATTAATTGTTCGTTAACTGATCAAAACTTAATGAAGAAATCCGTACTGATTATTATAGCAAACATTATTTTATATTTTCAGTTAATTTAAAAGTAAAAGATGAAACTTAATTGTCGTTTCTTAGTGACTGATTATCTCTGAATTTTGTTTTTCAAGCAAAGATAAATGTAACTAAAAGTTATAATGATTTCACTCTTAACCATTATTGACAAGACTAACACTTTCACAACTAGTAATTAGCAATAAAGCAATTAGTGTACTCCAACAGCAACATTATTAAATTGTTCCACTTAATTTCAAATACTCTTTAATTAGTTTAAAATATTATATACGTTTAAGATAATATTATGGACATTTACGGTATTAAACTTGATAGTGTTTTACAATTAGTAGTGATGAATGTTCTATTGTTCTATCGGCGCCATTTCAGTACTTTATATCAGTGGTTAGGTCAGCCTTAGATTGGCATCCATCTGCTGACGAGGGTTTATTATACGCTTCTACTTTTCCTCAATACATCATCCATACAGACACAAAGAAAAGGCAGTAAATAAATAAATGTGTTCCACTATTCAATGGATAAAACAGATGTAGTGGGAAGAGTTATGAAACATTTGAGCTTGGAGTAAGGTCTTTTTATCTTACATCACTCTCTTTTAGGTCATCTTGTTAGGAAAGGGGTCTACTGCTGTTAATGAGCAACAAAAGACTCTACATAATATAGCCTAGTACAATGTTTTTAATACTATATACAACGTTTTTGCTTATGTTTTGCAAGTTGCATCTTCTTGGTCCTAAATAGTTTGTACCTATTTCAAAACTCGTAATTGGTAGTTTAATAAACATTTTAAATGGCTGCATGACCGATTCCTAATAAACGTACAGCTAAAAATATGAAGCCTTAAAATGATCAAGGCACCTTTATACCTTTATACAGAAGGGCACTACAAAATTTATTTTTCTAAATATTAATTTTAAAGATTTAAATTGACCAAAAATAATGGGGGTTCACTCACAGCATTATAACACATAAATCAGCTGATTTGAATCAATCGCTTGGCATCAAAGTTCTAGATGTGGCCTACACGGAACCAACAAATATTGTTGAATGCATTTACATTCAAAACCATAGCAACCGACATAGACAATTTAGAATCAGTTAATTATATTTTACATAACATTTTTTAGGTTTTTTAACGAATAAAAACCAATACAAACAACAAATTCACGAAAAATGCTTACTGTATTATAATTCAAACATCTGTTGTTATGTTTTACAAATAAAAAAGCTGAACTGGAACATAAGCTTATCACAATTTTATTTTATTCCTATATTGAAATAGGCCTAACACACTATTCTTAGAAGCGTTTAGATTTCTTATCGTAGCAACAAAATTAGCGAATTTAAAATCAGGTAATTATTTTTCACAGCCAACTCTTTTTTTAGGTTAGTTAATAGCAAATATAAACAAAGAAAAAGGCTTACTATATTATATTTTAAAAACTTATCATTATTCAAATTTTGCTAACTTTACATTATCGTCATATTGTATGTATACAAATTGCCTTTGTACTATATAAAAGAAAAAATCTCTGTAAAAACCAATCGTTATTCCCATGGAAATGTCATAGGATACAATAATTTGTTTGCATTTGCTTTGCAGCGATTAATCGCGGGGTGAGCGAAGAGTGCAGAGGGCGGAGATCTCTAGCAACAAAATATAATTTGAAAAGTATTTTTGGCCGAATACTTTTTCGTATAATGTTGTTTTATCATTCCGAAGGTAAAACGTATAGTGCTTATAAAACCTTCCTGAAAACTATCATATTATTATAAAAAAAGAACTAAAGATATATTGTTTATGAAAATCCTATTCACCATTAATAAAATTAAAATATTAAAATAAATACCTAGAATTGCGAAGATAATACATTACTTAACTAAATGTATTAAAGAAGGGATTAAATGCCATAAAAAATGCCTTAAAATTCTCCAAAAAAGTGGACAAAGGCGATTTTACGGGAGCTTAGTAATTTGAAAAACAAAATGAGAGACATTTGAGTTCACAGGCTACTATTTCATACTCAACTCAAATAAAAACTTATTTCCACGTGTCCTGTAAATCATATACCAGCTGTTTCCTATCTTGATGATTCTACTGTATGTGAAAATCATATTTGTAATACTGGTAATGTTTTGTTGACGATTTAATATTATTACTAATTTATGTGTTTTTATTTATATTACCAGCCACCTTTGATTACTACCTCCATCGCGTATGAAAAGACTGTATCAAATAACAAAGCAAAGCCATTCAAATGAAATGCTTAAAATACATTTTCGGAATCAAAACAGCTCAGCAGAACAAACAAACAGCACTTCAAATGCTCTTCACTGTATTAGCATAGCTCGAGCTTACGTAACTTTTAAGCTTAATATAGGTTTTGACGGTGCATCAACTATAAACTAAAACAACGTATAGTTTTAAGTTTGTCTGATTGAATTACTTTACAGGAGACTCTAACACTGCGGCAAAGGCAGTAATAGGTAATTGATACTGTTTTAACTAACAATTAATTCATCCTTGTATTTTTCCAAGGCAAGGTTATTTATTGTAGCAGAATGTCTGTGTAGAAAAGTATATATGAATTTTTCTGTTATAACGTTATTTTAATCAAGGAATCAGTACTTAAAACGTCAGTTATATAATTGATGTAAGGAATTTCGTTTGAGCTAATTTGTTGTCGTTAGTGTGAAGTTGAAAGTTTTGATTCTACCAGCCCTGAAACATTTTTGCTTTGTGTCAATTTTTACTTTTGGAACAAAGTTCCTTAACGCGGGTTGCGGTAGGATTTAAAAATAGAAAATGTAATGCGTAACGAAAAAAGTGTTATTAATTGGTTGCTCTGGCAATGACAAATATAAAATACGAGTAACGAAAAAAGAGTTATCAAATTGGTTGCTATGGCACCGCATGCAAATATATTCAAGAAACATGTGTTTTGTTCCATCAATTTAAAATAAGAGACGATCGGTTCCGTCCGGCGTAGTTCAGATATTGTTGACAAGCGCTGAAATATTAGGTTAGGCCTAGAAAGTAATTTTAAGTCTAGGCCTAACCTAAAATTATTGTATGTATGTTGCTTGTAAGACTTGTAAAAAAAATAAACATACACACATAATATTAAGTCTAGGCCTAACCTAAAATTATTGTATGTATGTTGCTGGTAAGACTTGTAAAAAAAATAAACATACACACA
>JAGFPH010000580.1:257599-313922 GCA_018207615.1 Philaenus spumarius
TATGTATGTTGCTGGTAAGACTTGTAAAAAAAATAAACATACACACAATAAGCTTAGGTTATGCCTAGACGAATGAACCGTCTTTTTATGTTTACTGAATTTATTTACAAAGAATGAACATTTAAATGTGCTTACCATCTTAGCTTTGATGTTATATGTAATTATACACATTTATAATAATAGCACTAAAATTATGGATACAGTAAATATTTGTATAAAAAACAATATAATAATAAACGGCAATTAAAAGATTAATATTATGTGTGTATGTTGTAGGTTGGTAAAAGAATAGAAGAAATGCGTGATGAATTTCGTTCCTGACAGGGGGGAGACGACCACACTCATTCACTTTTAATTTTAATTACTGTTTCCTTAGACTACAGTCGAAAGCCATTATAATCTAATGTGTGTCTTAGGTTCTGTTTTTTGAATGACAACACCAATTTAATATACCGTGTGTGGAGGACTTAATAGATTTTACTTTTTTTATGATAGAAGGTGATAAAACTTTGTACTTTTTATGTATGTTTGTTTTAGTCCAATCAATCTTTGTTACAAAATTCCATTGTGTTCCATACAAAATACTAAGCTGTAGAACGAGAAGTATATCACAACCTTTCTAAAATACAAAAATGGAAAGAATCATTTTATTGAAAACCATTTCAAAGACTATTGTAATAAATTGACGGATATAAAACTACTCAAGCACTGTATATAAGTAAATAGTGACTCCCTAAATGAAAAACGAATTATATAACGCTGCGGGGTATTCATTAATTAAGTGGTTTTGCTATGTTTTCAGAAAATAGGTTGATTAATGACTCAGCTGTTTATTTATATTCCAGAACAATAAACATCATCGATACTCTAACTCTCAAAACCTTTACAATGCATTTAATGAAGCTACTATTGCTGTATATTTTGTTAATAAAACAACAAAGCACCTGAATCCAACCCTAGGGATAGCAGTAATAGACTGAACCCATTAGTATTGGAAAACTATTCCAATAATGGAATAATTAAACTCCGAGACTCGTATTTAGTATAGTTTGGAACAATGATCTGAAATCTATAATAGAAATAAACTGAATTAAAAGGAATTGTAGATTCAGTTATACCTTTGTGTGCATTCAATGGAAAAAGTACTATTGGGATTATTCTATTTTTGTAACAGAATTTAGTGTTTTGTTAAGTAACGTAATTTATTTCATGAGCATTTGCTTCCTTATACTTTGTTGGATTTTATTCATTTATAGATTAGGCCTATATAATCTTTCATATTAATAATTGGCTTTAGTGTATTAGCTGGTTTAAGATTTTTTACATAAAAACCAAATATATGTGTTTGTATAAAGTAGTTTAACATTCAGCTCGGTGTATTTACCAAAACGACAGCATAGGCTAAAATAAGAAAAAGTTTTTTGCATACAAAAACTAAACATATTTTGGTATTTTGATTATAAATAAAAATATATGCTTTTAATTGTATAAAACTTATACATCACTATCTGGAAATCTTTAAGAGGTTATCTGTAGAAATCTAACATGCCTACCGCATGAATAGAATAATATTATTTATACATTTTTTAATAACAATTTACGAAATTATAGCACTTGTGCTTTCTTTAAAGAAAAAGTTACAAAATATTATGCCAACTGTAATCAAGTGATTGCTAAGTACAACTTTGATTAAGAATTTTAGAGGTTTTAAACCACTAAAATGTATTGTTTAATTTACTATTATTAGTGCTTATCTAAAAAAAATACTTAATTTTAAAATGTATGCGTCATAGAAAATGTAGTTATAAACTAAATATATTTTTTAAAGTAATATAAAACGTGGATAAGTTAAATGGTGATATATATCTGTATAGTTTAATTCTGACTCCTTTTAATGAGCATGAATATTCTGCATAAAATAACTTTTAATTGATATTGCTGCAGACAAAATAAAAGTTCGTTTTCAAAATATTTAAAACTTTAAACTTATGTTTAAAGTGTATTGTTAAAACTTAACTAAATCACTGAAATTAGTGATGAATGAACTTCAAAATAAATATTTTTCTTTCTAAAAAAGAAGACAATACTTTCTACGGTTCTCTTTTTTCGACAGTAGAAATTGCAACTGTTTAATATTTTGACGACCTCGAATCTATTATGTATTTGTTTGCCAGAGATGTTTTTCCCTATTGATAATTGATAGAGTGTTGTATTTATACAGCAGGTCATAGGAACCATATAAACTAAAAGTTTGCATTTTTTTAAAAATATTTTAAAGTGATTTGTCTGCCATATCGTAAAAGATATTGAAACAAGCAGGCTATGGAAAACTTTCCATTTGATTATACTCAAGTAGATATTGTAATTTGAGTGAAAAATATTGTTGTTGAAGTTCCTGCATTCCATATAAAGTCAAATGATTGATTTTTTTAAAATATTTTAAGTTTATCTGTTTCAAGATTGAATGGGAACTGTAAAACACATCGCTACAATTGATTATTTTGTCTACTAAACACTTACTATAATAAAAGACATACCTAGTACAAATATTCAAGAGTCACTTGGGTTTAAACTCTAAAGGCAAAGAGCTTTCAATGGAGATAATTCTAAAAGCATTTTACCTTTTATATAACAAAATATTTCTTGTAAGAACACGCAATGTCTTGGAATTCCATTGCTTTTTGTCAGGCAACTGTTAAACCATCCAGAACCATAAGCACGCATAGTCGTGGTGTTCAACCCAGGGTTGTTTATGTTTTATAAAGTGTAGTCTGAGTTAATTATTTTAGGATACCAGGTAGTAATTTAAAATTGTTAAATACATTTTTATCTACATAACCTATAAGTATAGTGTGCAAGGAGACTACTTCCACAATAAGATTACGCGTTCTATTCAATCAGTTACAAGTTATATAGTGGCAAATATTTATTTAAACAATCTTATTATGGTATTCGGCCATAAATTTTGTAACTTTTGTCATATTTAAATTGTGACTTTTGTTTGTGAGGACCTAGCAATTGCAATGAGGCTGTAATATGTTCTGTTCCAAAGGGGGTGTGTTCATGTCATTACCATTATTATATGTCATTATTTTACTTATATTAATTTTGATTATTGTAATACTGTAAATGTTATATTGATTCTTAAATTTAATGTTTAATGGATTACATTGTTGTGCATAAAAATTTAAATATTAAGTAGTACGTAAGTATTAAATTAGTCTCCATTTTGTTTTCTCGCTTGATTTAAGAATTGTAAATTTGTTGAGAGCAAAATGAACTATAAATAAATGCATTGTTAAAGCAACTTTAATAGTTAAAGAGTGGAAATAATGATCTAGTTTATTTGTTAGAAAACAAACACATTTTGATAATGTAAACCTCAATAATATTATGAAACTCTGTTTATAAATTTCTGCTTACAACAATAACTTTTCATTGTTGAAGTAGTTACAAGTATGACAATTGATAACAGATCTTGTAATAATTCGGATGTTTTACAAAGTTTGAAGAATTAATTTTAAATGATTAGGGCTATATTCTTTTATTTTTTTAAAACAAACTCTTATAATTTCCATAGTGCCTTTTGATTGCTTTGTAATAATGTTTATTACAAATTTTTTTGACTTGTACTGCAGTACCTAAACTTTTATGTTATATTTATTTATGTGTAATGTGTGTCAGTGTTATGTGTGTATGTGTTTATTCATCTGATGATGGTATGTGTTATACCGAAACAGCTGTAATAAAGTATTAAAATATACTAAACTCAAGATTGCTACTTGACGTAAGTACTAGTAATAAACAAACTCTTATTTAGAATAGCAAGTTTATAAATAGTGTAAAGGAGCATTGCATGTTACTGTCCGTAATGTTTCGAGGTAACCCGTTTAGTTAGTTGTTTACGAGTGTAAAGATAAACTTGGCTAATTTTATTGTATTTTGCACTTAGTGTATTGAACTGAACAAAAGCAAAGCGATGTTTTGTGTATATAAAACATACGTGATTTAGATCTTGATTTTGGAACATCTTAAACTCCGGGTTATAATGTACAATGGTCTGCTTCAATTCCTTAATTATATTCAATCTTTAGGTTCGCTTTTAAGTCACTAAACGTTTTGTTAAATTTGATTGCCTATGTACGATAATCTACATTTTAATTAAGAAATCAGTATTACAGATTTATACATTCTGTAAATTTTCACTTCAGTAATATTTCGCTTGGTGTTAATTATATTTTTGATTTTACGATATGCAAGTTAAACTAACGAAGGCAAGAGAGTAAGGTTGCTACAATGTGGTAACTGAGTCACATAATGCATTTTAGAGTGTTCTTCCCTTACTCGAACAAAAGCCACCACATCCTTCTTTTTACACAAACATTTTGTAGGAATTCTAATAAAATAGCATTATCTTCGGAGTGTCATAATGTTAAGTAATACATGTCTTATTTAATTAATATTAAGTACTAACATTTTTCAAAACAGTAAATGTAAAATTACAACTCCTAAAATTATTTATGTTAATTATTGCTGCTGTGAGTTGGTCAGCTTTTTACATTGTCACTTTGTACTTTTACCCTTAACTTCATGTACTCTTCTCTTTCGTCATGCATACATCCAACAATGTAAAGTGGCTATACAAGTTAGAAATAATCCAGAATTAATTTATATCACAAGGCAAACACCGTTACTTATTGTTCGTTTTATACTTCCTAATTAGCTTTGTAGTGTTACAGTGTATTTTGTTTTTGCGTATTACTTAATGACGTTTAGGTTGTGATTACCATCATTGTAGAGTCAAACATATGTAAGGGGACATAGCCCTTATTGCAATCACAGTGAGCTAGTTATATAGTGAACACTTCAAGGTTCCTGCATCGACTAAGGAGAGAAGACAAGGAGGCATTAACAGAGATGCACGTTAGTAAATTTCCAGAAAACTAAGAATGATGGTCTAAAGAAAATCCCCAATATGACATCAACAAACTGAAACCGGAAAAGAAGACATCCATGGATTAAACTGTTTCATTGAAAACCTCACATCCAGTCAACCTTTCTCAAAATCTTGTATATTCTGAGAAGTCTATATTGGACGACGTGTTCCGGAACGAAACAGCTGATACTGAATAGCTAAGCTTTCAATATCTAACTTTAATAATAAAACATGTTTTACTTAATTGTATATATCTATTATTGGTTATAATAAAGTTGACTTTTATACAAATCAAAAAGTGACCAAATTTATTCATTCTTGTTTGAAAATGTCTTAGACATCACATTTAAATTAAAATACACCTACACATTTTTATGACTATAAATTAGGTATAAATTTAACTGTTTGACGTCTATCAATCCTTTCTTTATTATTATAGTGACGACCGCGGTTTCGGTTTTACACCATCACTTAAATATTACAACACATTTAAAATTTAAATTGTTAACACCAAGTCACTCAATATTGAGGTTGTCACAAAAACACTTAACACAAACGAAAACACGAAACACTCAACGTACATATAATTATAAGATGTCCACATGTTGCCCGGGTGGAGGTCAGATATCGACTGAAGTTAAGTAAATTGGCTTGATGCAATGGTCTGTGCGTTAACCTTTGTATTTTTTATATTAATTATGGTGTCAAACAAAATGTTTGACTGAAAAGATGTTTTGTCATTTAAAAGGTGCTGTTTATCAGTATGTGATGCTCTATAAATTGCAAATTCTTCCCAGGAATCCATATATCGACCTTTTTTACAAATATGTAATATGTTCATATCTGTATTGAAATTGCTGTGGCTATGAAGTTTATACATTAAATGTTCTGCAAAATTAAACTTGGGGGGGTTTACAACCTGTCTGTTTTTAGGTAAATGCTCTTTATACCTTTTTATAAAAGGGCGGCCTGTTTGACCTATGTAGAAACATGGACAATCCTTACACGAGAGTTGGTATATTCCCGTATTTTTGGTTAAGTCAAGTTCACTGTTGTTATGGTGTTTGCTAAGTAAACGTTCAAGCTTGTTGGTTGTCTTGAATGCAGTTATAATGTTGTGTTTTGACATTTCATTACGTACAGTGTTATTCAACGACGGTCCATATTCTACGGAAACATATTTTTTCTTCTGTGCATTGATGTCTAATGTTTTGTTATTACGTTTTCGAATATGATTTTTAATGAGGTTGTCAATTAACGTGCTATTATAACCATTGGATATAGCGATATGTTTTATAATACCCAATTCTTGGTGATATTCTATTTTGTCAAGAGGAACGGATAAAAGGCTATGGACTAGGCTATTGTAAGCCGCAGTCTTTTGATTTATTGAATGGTGTGAAGACGAATGTATTGTTTGGTTGGTGGCGGTTGGCTTTCGGTATATATTAAATTGAATTTGGTTATCCTTCTTAAGCAGGGTAAGGTCCAAAAAATTTATTCTGTCGTTGGTTTCAATTATATACCTTTATTATAATTTTATTAATAATATTTCTCATAAATTGTGCATTAAAATAAAACAAAAACTGTAATAATATATTGCCTGTACATTACACAGGAGTCCATAAAACCAGGATAAAGCGTTCATGAGTTACATAGTTTAAGTTTATATTTATATTTACATTTACATTTAGATTTATAGTTTGTAGGAAGTTAGTGAAATTTATTTTTGTGTATATGGGTACCTACCACATTTAAATCTCTTTGATTGTAGTGACCATATTCTCTAAAAACAATCCTGGTTCTGATTTGGGGAAATTGGAAATTTTATTGAAATTAGTTGAGTAGTTTTTGGTGAATATAGAAAAAGTAGATGTATCGATTATTATTGAATATTAAGGGTAGATATTCCATTCCATTAATTTTATTTATGTAATTGAATTGTAAATAATGTGTATGTCATGTAGGATGGTAGTTTAATTTATATTTATTGTATTGTAGTGACCTCATTTCAATTACTTGGAATGTATCTTAACACTCCTGGTAATGATAGACCTAAATAAATATAGGTGACATGGATAAATTTAGAAAATTTTATTGAAATCAGCCTAGTACTTTATGAGTCTATAAAGGACAAAGAAAAAAAGAGATAAAGAAACATTAATTTTTATTATTATTTTTTATTTCCCGCTTACACACTTACTCAGCAAGGGATATTTAATTAAATTACAAGAAAGAAAAAAACGAGGTCGTAAAGGTCCTGTGTTTAAATTCCGGTCTATTTCCATGTTTTTTGCTTGTAATTTAATTCACTTTTATATATAGTGATACAGATTAGGTTAACATATCTTGAATATTGCGTTAAAACAGAAATAGGCTTACATCAAACTTATAAATTTAACGCAAATTTTATGTATGTTATATAACTATGGACAGTGAACATATTTTTTATTGGAACCCCATGTATATTTTTGAAAGCGATGTTTTATTTTACATTGTTTTAACTTCAATTTGATTCATCAAGGTACCGCATGCTCTTACGTACAATTGCAGAACCATCAATTATTTTACAATTAAATGATACAACCCTACATGTATTTTATCAGTGTAAATGTAGGCCTAAATGAATTGACGACGTTGTCAGCATTTATATACTGTATTTACACCTAGTTGGCTTACATTTTCAACGAAAATATTTTTAAAATCATGTACATTTGAATAAACTGGATTTTTAAGAAAATATTTTATTAATAGCTGACGCGATAGACGTTTTCCTTTCCAAATATACTTCTTTTTTTTGTGATTGTTTTGCAAATTTGTATTAGCGTTGAAAAATTGTAAAAAATAGGAAAAACACATATTTCTGAGTGATCATTGTATCTATTAACGATTGTGGAAATGTATATTGAATTTGAAAGCTTCGTATGTATATTGAATGTATATATACGAGTACATTCATAAGAAAGCTGATTGAAAATTTTACATTCGAAATTAATTCTATAGGCAGTACATCGCTGAAATGCTCGAAAACTGTGATGTCCCTGGATTGTGATTGACTTGGAACAATTCGGTTTTGTTAAAAATTTTAAGTTATAATTGAATTAAGTCAGCATTTCAAATAAACGGTCAAAACAAAGTAATGATTTAATTCAAGAGGTTTGCTGTGGCATCACAATTTGCTTCATTGCAATGCTTTATTATACATGACATTTTTTGTTTTGTTGTCTGGCGTGTAAACAAAGCTGATGGTTTTCTGCCACGAAAACAAGCGGATATTTACATTAACTGCATATCCATAAGTTAAGACATTTGGATATAGATTTTTGACTTATAATTCGGCAAACCTTTTGTTTGCTTTTACCTAATATAAAATAACTGACAGTTGAAAATAATAATGGCCTGATTCTAAATTAGACAAATATGATATATAGCCTACATTAACTACAAATCCATGTATTCAGACTTTTGGATCTAGATGTTTGACTTATGTACAGTAAACATTTTGTTTGCTTTTACCTAATCTAAAAACTGATAGTTGTGAATAATAATTACCTGATTATAAATAATTAGCAAAATTGGTTGCAAATAAATGTCTTTTGGTTCATTGTAGGCTTGATTTAAAATAATGTTCGGTTTTTGATCCAAAATAAGCTGTTTTATCTATAATAAGTAACAACCGATGTTTGAACTGAATAAAGCATTTTAGTAAAAATTTAATACATTAATCATTTTTCGTTTGTTTTTGTTTGTATTTGCTTTCAGTTTGTAAAGATAACCTAAAAATCTGTTAGTTTTGAAAAATAATATAAACTGTTTATAAAATGTCTAAGTAAAATTGCTATGGTAATGAATGCAAACAGACAAATTGTGTTTGCAAAGCTTTTTATCTCGACATATGTTTTCATGATTTATGGTGTGATATCATAGAAAAAAGGATATTCAGAAATTTTAAAATGTTCCCTTCTAGAAAAAGCTAATTCGGACTATTAAGTAGGAACCATTTAAAACAAATATAGTTCAATTGGTCCAGCCGTTCTCAAGTGATGCGCTTACCAACGAACATCATTTAATTTCTATTTATATAGATTTATTTTATTTTCAGTCCTTTGGGCACATCAAACAAAAAATATACTCTTGAACCACATAATACAGATATGATTTATACCTGTATAGGAAAAATCCATACTACTAATGCATAACCCTCTTAAAAGATATAAATCAAATTATTAACTTGTTTTATATATATCGGATAAATAAATTGTAAACTTGAATCAATAAAAAACATTGTTGAAGTTGTTAAGTAGGTATTCAAGCTATAAACTACAATCTATTGACAAATCTATTTACATATATTTACTAGTTTATATAAAACTATTGTTGTTTGAATTATCGTTCAGACTCAATTTAGCCACCAAGCTTATAATATTTTTCGTTTTTAAACGCAATATAAATCCTGAATATAAACGTGCAGTTTAAAAACACAAACATTTTATTCGGTGTAAATATATAAACACTATAAATGATATGTATGCAATAACTTTTAAAAAGCATTAGTTATCGGTAATTTTTGTACATTTTAAAATAAATAATAAGTTATTTTTGAAGTTGGTCTTCGAGGAAACCCTCACATTATAACTTAAATTTTAATTAAAATATAGAGTTTTATTTATCAATTTCTAAATACTGTATATTCAGTAATCATTAGAGTTTTAACAAACTTATACACAATATATTAACTCCAATGCATTTCACGTTATGTGGATTTTATGCATTTTAAATATTATATTAGCAGGTTCCAACCATTTCTTTTAACTCTAAAATAGTATTAAAACATATTTTCATTTTAATAAAGTGAGAAATTTGTTCAGTAGTTTTATATTTGTATTGAATTTTTAATACAAATATAATCGAGATACAATTTGAGTAAGAGTCATTTGAGAAATATTTTCATAAACATTTCTTTGACAGTATTAAGAAGTTGTAAAATTAACAGTATGCACTTACGTGTTTCATTAAATTCATATTTTATGGTCTTCTAAGGTACAAGCAAGAACTTATTTTTATAGTACCTACTGTTTTTCTTGACTTGTACAACCCTAGAAAATAAGATTGTTACTTTTATGTACTGTTGATATTAATTAAATAAATTTATTTATTGTTTCTGTGTGATATTCTATAACGCATAAACATAAACCTCAAAAGAAGAAAAACAATGACTTAACATCCAGAGGTAAAACGCTGTTTGGGATGAAGAAATGTAAACATAAATAAAATAAACACAAAGAAATCATTCCTGCAGTCAATTGAGTCTTTATAAAACCTAATATTCTTCTGGAGTGGATCTATTAAATTTACTTCTGTAGGTTATCATCTTAATTTTCTCTGGTATGTTTTATAGTTCATCGGACTAAAGCATTTGAATTAAAGATATTTGTTGGGTTATGGCATCTAATAATAATAATACTTTAGTATCAATCCTACGTGTACGACCTACATTCTGACAGAAATTTGGTTTAAAAATACAAAAAAAGTGAATTATTATTTCGTTATACAACTTATTGTATACAATAAAATGGTGCCTGTTATGTTGCACTTATTATTTTGTTAAATTATATTTGTAAACACAATAACACACTGACTTATTGTAAAGGTATTTTTTACATTGATCGAGTTATTTAATGAAAATAACACAAGAAATGACTGTAGTATTCTTGGAAATGTTTGCTTTGAAAAGCTGAAAAGCAACGTCCCTTTATAATGCATGAAAGTGAAACCGTAAACACAACATTGTAAAGTAAAATAAAGTGCACCAATCTTGTAATACTGTATGCATTTAACAACAATGAGTTTTATTAAGATAAGTCTGCAAGTATACAAGTATACAGTATTAAAGATATACTACTTGTACATTCTAAAATCTATTTAAATTATTCTATCTTTAAAACGATATTTTAAATCCGAATAAAACCTTAAATATGTTTAAGTATTTTTTTCTTTTACTATTTTTATTATCATTTGTAATGGAAATGAGTCTTAACTGAGTTAAATGGAAAAGTACCTTCAAATTATCACATTAGCCAACAGAAGCATTAAAGATAATTTTACCCGTGTAATCTCGTGATATTGCTAGCTTTTTAAGGGGATTTAAACTGCTTGCAACTAAGAAACATGTCGATTAGTTTCCCAAGGCGTGCATATAAACCAAGTTAAATCCTACCATGACGTCTTAGTGACATCAAAAGATGGATAAAAACGAGGTAAGTAATGTTTGCTTAATGTCTGGAAAGCTAAATTTACCAAATCATAGAAACGAGAGAAAGGGTAGAATGTATCAATAGTATCAATGTTTCAAAATGTATTAAAACTTAAACCAAGAGAGGACTTAATTAAACAAAAAGACTGTTGTTAAAATAATGTGAAGTGTAAAATGTAATTTTAAATTAAATTGGCTGTTATATGGCAATCAAAAAAATCCTTTAAGCCAAGTTTGAGAGAGTAGACAAATAGACGACTGTTTTGTCATTCTCTTTTAGTTTCTACATCCGACTTGACAATGAAAGCTTTAAACACAAAGAATATGCAGAAAGGCTGTCATTGTTATATGCAACATGTAACATTATCTTGTGAAAGCCAAGCTCAGTACAGCAGTCTTCGCTCAAAATGTTTAAGAACTATGTATATGCTTTATTGCACCTAATCTCATCTTGAATACATTTAGCTCAGTATTGTATTGTTCATGTCTGTCTAGTTGACGTACTTGGCTTAGTGTTACTAAAACAAATAAAGGATTAAGCTACAGTTGGTTTATGCAAATCCATCTTGCTGTCTCTGACACTATATTAACTGTATTGTTTTCGGAAATTTAACATTTTTTTTTTTTAAATTCAATCAAATTTTAAACGTACTGTAAAGACAATATCTACTAGTTTATACTTTTAATTATTTTCGCAAACAATTGATATTCCTACATATACTATATGCTTATAGTAATAATTAAACTGTGTGATCTCCAATACAGGTGTAGTGTAGATTGTCTTCTTAATGACAACCTCAGCTGAATTATGATGTGTTGAATGTTGAACGATAATTATGTTAAATTTTACACAATATTCCCATTTATCCAATATTTCTTAATATTAGTTCACAGGAATATTTTATATTTTCAAGTAAGTAGCATAATGCGCATTTAGTTGCAAAGTAGAAAATACATGTTTTTATGGGGGAAAAAATTTGGCAATATGCAAGACCTGACAAAAGCATCCATACCTTGTTAGAGGTAGTTTGTACGATCATCCATAACTAACTGTAAAATTAGGGGTGCTTGCACCATCTAGTGCACACAACTTGATTTCTTCCATTATATAATAAAGCCATTTGAAACATCATAACATTAAAATAATTACTATACCTTTTTTAGTATTGTTGAATTCATTCCAAGGGCGACTTAAAATAGTGTGGTAAAAAAGGGAAAATTTTGTAATTTTATTGTGAAATTTATAAGTGCACACATTCAATGAATTTAATGTAGAACTCAAATTTCATTCGCGAACTTAAAAGTCTAAATTCTCTATGAAGTCACTCAACTTGCTGATGTCAGAAAATGATATATTCTGGTACTCTCGTTCTTAAGATTAAAATAGGGTACCAGTACCAATAACTATGAGCAAATAAATTACAGATACCCGAATTTATAAGTGTAAATAATCGTACCGATAAAAAAAATAAAATATTCGTTCCTACTCATTAGGAAAAATAGGGGATTTTATAGGGGCTAAGGGTATTTAACAGTATTGAGAATTTTCAGATTTTTTAAGTTATTGCTAAATGTGTGGTAATAGGTAAAACAAGAATAACAAATCTTAACAATCTTGATTGGTCTCTTGAGGATGTTTTGATATACCATGAATTGAAAAGAAGTTTACTTTAAAGACTGTCAATTATTGCATGGTAAAATTAATTCGTAATAAATTGTTTTAACTTAAAATATTAGAGTCAAAAATGATATATTTATTTGGCTTATGGAGATATTTTAGACTTTTATGTTTTTATTTTATCTTTTATTCATCATTTGTGAATATTAGAACAACCTCGTGCTAAATTCCACCATGGGGCATAGTATAAAGAAACTTTAAAGCAGTGGAACAAGGATAGACAGACATGATGTAAATATAAGAGTTTTAAATTAATTGTTACCCTTTTTTCATGGAGAGTCTTATTAAAAATATTTTTAATTGATTAGGATGTTAAATAATTATTACATAACTAATAGCGGAATTTAATGGCGTTGCTAGGGAATAGTAATTATAAAAAAAGTTCTTTCAAATTCTAGAGGTAAAGCAACAAAGTCTTTAGATTGCACACATTAGGCTGTATAAAGTTTGCACCGTTTTCCATATCAACCCATGAGAGTGCTGGATTCGCTTGAAAACTTGCTGGTATCCAACTTGTATTTAAAATAAATTAATTTTTTAATATGAAATATAAATTGCAATTATTTAACAAAAACTTAAATGAATTCAAAGTATTAAACGTAGCTGTGCATATATAATAAAATAAATTGTTACTATTAAATAGTTTCCAAATGTATGTAGGTTTTACTAGTTTTAATAAAATAACAAGAATAGCAAACAACGGGAAATACGCACAGTACATTCATACTTGTAAGCAACCTACATATAAATGATGAGAAAGTGAGTTGGTAATAATATTAACTACCTGTAAAATGTTTAATATCTTTTAAGAACAGTACTATATTTCCATTTATAATATAAATTATTATTTACGAAATATAGAAATTATTTTATAAATAACTTACAAATATTTGAAATACACAATATATCTTCATGAAAAATCAGTTAAATAGCAAACATGTATAAAATTTTCCTCTTGTTAAATTTAATACACTAAGTGCAAAGTTCAAAATTTGACAAGTGAACATATAAACATAATACTACAAAACATCATGGACAAAACATTCGATGCTGTAATACACTAAATGCAAACTATTTTTAGAAAAATCAAAACTGCACGGTCTATTTCTTTGAAAATTTGACTTTTGTTTAATGATTTTGTGAAATTTAATGAGTGGCTATGCTTTATATATTGATTAAAAGTAGTACTATCATTTTCTATAAAAGGGTAAACTTTTATCTAGTTTAAAATTGTTTCGTACTATACTACGTAAAACATTAAAGAGTGTATGTGTAACCTAATCCTTAAAGATTGATCGCGGTTTAAGTACCTAAAATCAACTAAGATGAAAAACTGTCAGAAGTTCATTAAAGCCATATAAATAGGATAGAAGATAGCTTGGTTTTACTGTAGAATCTGTATTGCCAAATTAATTCATTAATGTGCTGACGTTAATAGCTGTTAATACACGCAGCTGCAAGAAATATAGCAACAAATTAGTTTGTCGTAAGAAAAAGCAACATTTTATGTTGTTATTTTTTTTCTAGAAAAAACAGAATATTTACTATAAGAATACAAATAAACTATAAACAAGTTTGTTGCACTGGCATCGCAAAATCAAAGTAGAAATATAAAATAAATAATCACGTTTACTGAAACTTAAATAAGCACATTATCTTCTATTTGATCATCGTTAATTAAAAGCTGAATCTAAACGGGGTAGTTGTAGCAGTAAAATTGTTCACTTCTAAATTTATTTATTCCAAAAAGTTTTGCAGAAAAATAAAATAAATAGTCTTAAACCAACGTAAAAGGTACATACTATTTAATGCGTGGTTATTAAACTCTCCACAGTCTTAACATTTAGTGGCTATTGTCATCGCTAACATATGTGTAATAAGAGATAAATCGGATGATTTTAATGTATGTAAATGGAGAGTCAATGAAATGTTTGGTCTATGTTGAGTATTCATACTTCAGATTTGGTGAACTAACCTTTAACCATTACGTCAATCTGTCTCCCGTAATCTTGACCGATTCGACACGGTCTGTGGATCTAAGTATGCTGTACAAGTCGCATTATTATAATAAAAAATCGCTACGCATTTAAGAAGAAGAATATTTTTTATGTTCACAACGCATCTCGTTTATTTATCTTTAGTGTCAAGTTCGACATTTTTAGTTATATTAAAATTTAAGATTAATTGCTTTTATTACGTGAATACATAAGTGTTATCATAGTTATATGTGAGTGTACTTTAGTGATTAATTAATTGTGCTAGTTAGCCAACTCGCGGAGTGCACTACCAAGTCGGTCCCTACCAAAGGGAGCGTCTTTAGAACAAGAGTGAGTACCACAATTATTACAGACATTAATTTAGCTATGGTGACACATTATTTGTAATCATTTTCAACAATTTACATTTATTTTACTTTCGTCCTCCGAAATTTTTAACGCCTTCATTCGCACGCTATTAAACATTTACATTGCCGCTTTCTTTATAGCTATCAATCAATTAGTTTTATTTGTTTAAATTTGTTTGTCAGGTTTAAGCTATTTTATTACAATCAAATACGTCAAACTATTTAATATATACTGAAATAACATTCTAAATTTTGTGTAACTGAAACAAAAGTGATTATTTTACGGTTAGTTAAAAAACACAAAAGGTCTTGTTATTTTGATTACTTCACGCTTTATTAACCAGCAAACCAATAGATTTATTTCTTTATTGTTTAAACATGTTATATTTGTTAACGTATATTGCTCATGTTATTAAATTCGGCAATAAAGCGGAAGTACGAAGAGCAGATCTTACATTCACTATGAAGTTACCTGTTGTCTGTGTTCTCTTTATCTTTCTGTGCCTTGCGATTTCCATGGTGACATCCATATCAAATCGTGATTGCGTGAATCTTAACATGCGGGTAAGGTTAAAAACATAAATATCTCCCCCACCTCATAAATACAATACAAATTAAAATAATACTTTTATTTCATACTGTTTCATTTAAATGTGTTTAAAATAAATTTTACAATTTAATTGTAACAACTCAAGTTTATTTACATTATGCGTAATAATTTTGTTACATACAAAAATATAAACGATTCAAAACATATGTTTTAGTGATGGGTACTTGCATGTACTTTACACAGATTGCAAATATATTTTAAGAGTACTGAAATGAAAAAAATCTGCGTTTTTTCTAAATCAAGTTGGCTCTCTGAAAGTATACTCAGTGTAAGACTGACCCACTTTTGGATAATTCAATTTAATTTTATAATGGTATTTTCTTATGTGTATTTTGTAAACTATGTGTATTTATTTATAATACATTTTAAGTAGTTATGTATTCTTAAATTCATTACCCTCGGGGTACAGTTTATTTATTTGAATAATTTATTTTACTTATCGTTTCAAATATTGTAGAATTCTAGAATTCTAAGTCACATTATTTATTCATTAGAATAAATATTCGGAATGGCGAAAACCAACGGTTAATTATAAATGTACGTATTGGTGAATTAAGCTGATCTCGCCTATAAATACATGAACACGAAGTTAAAGTAACTAAACATTATCATTGAACATAAAATTAAGTAAAGCTTGCATCGCTAAATAAGTTATCCCAAATTGCCCACGTACAAAAAAAGACAGTAACTTGTGCTCAGCCATCAAAACTTGTCGATAAAAATAAATTAAAAGTCTGTACATTAAGAAATACCAATTCAATTTAACTCTGTGCAACATCATCTGGAATTAGATCAGTTGTGAAAAACACTGATGTTACATAATAATTGATAGAAGTAAAACGGCAAGTAAAATCTATTATCATTAATAAAATTAAGTCTGTCAACAATATTCACATAATTTATTTGGCAAAAAACAAATACACACAGAGAAAGTTTCATTCAAACATAATTTTTATCAGATAATAATGAACTTATATAAAAAAAGATCTTATTTGACAAGCAAAAAACTGACTTACTGAAAAAAGGGTTCAAGGGTTATACCAAACGACACGATTGTAAAAAGGTTCTTATTGACACATACTCCGCTGTACAATCATTAACGGAATATAAACAAACCTCCACTCGGGTACTTATCAATGACAAAAACAATAATCATCAATACGTAATAAAATACGAAACGACAACTTAACTATCATAAAAGCTGATAAAGGAAGCACTACCATCATGCTTATCATGCACTAATCATTATCAATACGGTCGTTTACGAAAACTTAACTGTAAGCTTCTTCATTGACAACAATATAACCAAATTAAAATCTGACCCCACCGACTTAACAAAACAAATTATAAAAAAAGTTATTAATTTAATAAAACACTTATTAGATGGAAAAGATACAAAATATAACAAGATGGTAAACCCCTTTGCTCCATGTTTAACATCTCTGCCCAAAATACATAAACCTGATATCCCAGTTAGACCATTTGTCAACTTTGTAAGTGCACCGTCATATAGAATATCCAAAATATTCTAAAAAATTATGAAAAACAATGTAAATGTCAACAACCATTATAGCCTCTAAAAGCAATTATGATCTAAAATCAAAGACAGACAGATGAAATCTGGATCTAATTTAGTATTATTTGACATCACTAATTTGTAAACCAATGTTCATATCAAAGATATCAATTCAAAATTGGTTGACCTATTACAAAATAACAAATCCATATCAAATGAAAAAGATATCTGAAGTATCCAATTGACACAACGCCTGTTTATCTCAGAATTATTTTAAATTTAAGAATTATTTCTGCATCCAAAAACAATGATTTACCCATCGCGTAAGTATTAGTTTAAGTATAATAGCTAAAATATTTTAAAATCACTAAGAAAACAATAACATCATGTTGAGTAAAAACAAACAAATCAAGATCATCATTTATTACTATAGATTTGTCTACGATATCATTGTTTTGTATTGGGGCACAGAACGACAAATCAACAGCTTTGCAATATATTTAAAACAGCATACACCCTTTTATGAAGTTCACTCCTGAAAACTAAACCAACAATAGTATACATTATTTGGATCTCACAATAACAAAATGTAATCATATTTTCAAAATATACATAAAACCCACCCATACATACCACACTATCCACTAAACGCCCACCCATCAAACGTCACACTAAATGGCAGATTATAAAATTGTTTTATTCACCGAATGCACAATGTAGCCTACCCGTGTCAGAAACCGATTTTCGCGAAGAATTAAAACAGTACAATACATTGCTACTCAAAATGGTTACAATCATTGTTAAATTTTACAACAAACAGGAAATGACAAATTTAAAAAATCGGAATGAGACAAAAAATATAAATTCTTGGTGTTCAATAGATTTTAGCAGTTTGATCACATATTCAGAATGTTGGGCCAAACTGGTAGGTGATAACACAAATTTGAAATTGACTCCTTGTCTCTAACAATGTGCCGTGTATATATGCTACATTTTATCGCATTGGTCTTTTAATGTGCTGTGACTGTTGGTTTGTGTTTCAACAATTGACAAAGGATTATCCGGCTGCAGAAAATTGAGAATGCCTAAATATTGAAGACTATAAATCATATTAATTATTAATTGTAATCGATATTCGAAATGGCGAAAACCAAAAATTATAACTTGATTATTTGTTTGTAGTTCAGTATTATTTTACGTACTACTTTTATTTTGTAAAAAAAATAACAGATAAATATATATTTATTCATAGAAACAATACATTTTTAGTTTGTAAGGAGAATTCGGAAATATGCTGTTGGCCTATATTTTAATAACAATATTATTTTAATTTATTTGTTTTCAGTGTCACTTTTTCCGTGGCCCGAGATGCTGTGGCAATGAGTTATTGTGTTACGGATATCCAGGGGAGCAGATTTGTGTGATCAAGTCAGAGATTTTGAAACCAGAACGAAAATAGGAATAAAAAAATAAACTAATGTAAAAATTATTATATTTACCTTCGTATTTCCGTCGTGTGACTTCCTTTATATATTATGGCAACGCGTTTCGGAATCTATGTTCCATCGTCTGGCTTCTCTGAAGATCAGGTCGTCATATATATTACATTAAAAACACTTCACAAACACAAACACACATGTCATTTAACAAAAACATATATTGATGCGAGGAATCGGTGCGCACCGTTGGAAGGTTGACCAACTACTGAACTGTTGATTCAAGTAATCTTATTGTCAACGCTTATCGCAGTATCATAAATCCTATTGGATTTGAAGTTCAGCTGGTCATTTAAAAGTTCATCTTTTAATTTAAATGCCTTGTATATTTCGTATTCCTCAGCGGCGTCCATGTATGTGCCTTTATTGCAAACAATTAAAGATTTAAATTTTTTATCAAAACTCGAATACGTGTGGTCATTGTCCATTATGTGACGGGCAAAATTTGATTTTATGTAGAGTGTCCTTTTTGGCAGGTGTTCCTTGTATGGCTGTATAAAAGGTCTTCCCGTTTGTCCTATGTAATATTGTTCACAATCATTACAATTAATCCTGTAGATGCCGGTCTTATCTTCGAGAGGTGTCATTATTCTGGGTTGCAATATTCTTTTAATACTATTCTCTATGTTATAGGCTAATGTGATATTCAGATTTCCAAACAAATTATTCAATATTTTAGGGAGTACTCTACCATATTTGGCTGGGATATATTTATTTTTAGTAGTTTTCTTCCGAAGTGGATTTCTGTTTTTATGCTTTTTTATAATATTGTCTACAATCACTGTGTTGTAACCGTTTGCCGAGGCTATATATTTGATGGTGTTAAGTTCATCTTGGTAATCTTCTGTACTGAGTGGAACGGATAAAAGTCTATGCACCATACTATTATAGGCAGCTAACTTTTGTTTGGTAGGATGATGTGAACTGGAATGAATGGTAATGTCTGTTGTGGTAGGTTTACGGTAAATTTTGAATTTAAACGTGTTGGATAATCTAGTTACTGTGAGGTCCAAAAAATTTATTCTATTATTGTTTTCTGTTTCTAAAGTGAATTGTATTTTATTATTAATACTGTTCATGTAGTTTTTTAAATTCGCTAACAGTCGCATTATTCCGTCGATGATTATAAAGGTATCGTCCACATAACGTGCATAATATATGATGTTTTTCTTAAATTTGTTCAAACCCGACAAAAGGTACGTATTTTCGTAGTGGTTCAAGTAAATATCTGCTAACAACCCGGACAGCGGTGATCCCATTGTTAAGCCGTCATTTTGGGTATAGAATTCACTATTGAAGGTGAAATAATTTTGCTTTAAAATAACTGACAATAAACGCATGCAGTCTGCATGCAGTTGGTTCTAGTATATTTGCAGAGGTAAGATGTTCATTTACAATGGTTAAAGTTTCTTGGACAGGGATGTTAGTGTAGAGATTAATGATATCGAATGATGCAATCATATAATTATGTTTGGGTATTATGTTTTTTATTTTTTCTATGAAATCAAAGTTGTTTTTTAAGCTATGGTCGTTATTTAGTACAATACTATTTCTCAAGACTTGGGTGAGATTCTTAGCTGCTTTGTATCCCGGGGCGGTTGTGAAATTCACCAAAGGTCTGATGGGTATGTTTTCCTTATGAATTTTTGGTAGGCCTGAAAACGATGGGCCGCGCGGGTTTATGGTTTTTAAACTTGCTCGTGTGGATGTGTCGAATAAGGTTGTACATTGATTTAAAACCGTATTCAGCTGTTTGTTGTAGGTTTTAGTAGGGTCCGTTTTCAATTTATGAATGTTATTATTGTTTATGAAATCCTTTACATTAGAATTATACTGTTTATTGTCCATGATGACAGCTGTATTACCCTTATCAGCTTTTGTTATAATTGCGTCGTTATCAGCTATTTTATGTTTTATTTTATTTATTATCTTGTTTTCAGAAATGTGTTTATCATAAGCACTGCTATGATTGTGAGCGTTGTTTAATTTCTTTATTTGGCTGTTAAGTTTAATATTCATAAGCTCTGCTATGATTGTGAGCGTTGTTTAATTTCTTTATTTGGCTGTTAAGTTTAATATTCACTAAGGCACGCGTTTCGTTTTGTAGATGGTTGGGTAGCATTTTTATAGCCGACTCGGCATTTATTATTTTATTAATCAATCCATTCTACCTAACATTAGGTATGTTGTAATTTAAGCCTTTATTCAAAACTCCCATTTCATTATTAGTGAATTCTATAGAAGTTAAGTTCCGAACTCGAGGATAGAATTCATGTTTACAAAGTCGTTTATCTACTTTGGGTTGTTTGTTTAAGAGATTGTTGAACTTCAATGTTTGTTTGAGGTAAACCTTTTTTATGACCTTGTTTACATAGTTGTGTAGATGTGTACTGTGTCTAGAATGTTTGTGATTACAGAATTATGAATCAAATTGAGTAATTCTAAATGTGTATTATATAATTTCTAAATTAAGTCTAGCTTTTTTAGAGTATAAGAATAAACTAATATCTTGTCAACTGTTTACTTTGTCAAATAAAACTATTGTCTGTTATCTGTTTGTACACGAACAACCATACATATTTTGATATACCTAAATTTATGGGTTTCCAACGTTTTGATGTGAATTAGATTGTATTAATTTACCACAGTTTTTATACAGTGTAAAAGAGTTGAATATCAGTGCAACTTTAAATTTTAAAGACAGGAGGCCGAGGTGTTGTGGGCAATGAGTGTGGTTGGTGTGGATACAGTTTGAGCCTGTACCACAAATTGCAACTTTTGGACCAATGTGTTTTTGGTTTTCGTCTGTAACACTAGACACCAGAGTTCTTTTGCTGAACAGACAAAATATATCGTTGAATTGTTAAAGCATTTAGAGTGGAAAAATTATTTCTGGAAAACGCGTGAAAAGTATATATATGCTGTGCCGTTTTTAGACATTCGGGCCACCTATATTTTTTTTCCTTTATTAAATATTACTTCTTTACCTACTTACAACCTTTCTGTATTTAACCTTCACCCAGTTATCCTTTTCTCCGCCAGATGTCGACTCCGTACGGTATCTGAAGCCGTAACACTACATTAGAAGGCCATAGAATACGACAACGATCAGCTGTGCCGTTATCTCGTCAAGTGAATTTCGCTTTGTCATAAGATTGTTCTAGAAAGCGTCAGCCATTTCAGACCGTTACTTTCAGACGCTGTTGAGTGTTCGTAATGTTGCCGAACTTTAAATAATTTGATAATTTAATCGGGGTAACGTGTGTCGCTGGAGACAATGTTTTACTTCTAAACCTTCTGTTTTCGCATACCAGGTACCATATTTCAGCTTTACCTTAATAATTATAACATATTACTTGTAAAACTTAATTAGGTTATTTCCACTTTTGCTTCATGTACAACTTCCTAACTCATTTTGTTCAATTTATTAGAGAAATCTAGGCATTTCTTTTTTTACAACAGCCTAAACTTTAAATGTAATTCTTACAGCCTAAATTTTAAATGTAAATCTGACAGCCTACCAAAACTATAAAGCCGATATCATTTTGTTATTGTAAAGCCTAAACTGATTTCCACAACAAGCTTAAAGTGTTATGCATTAATTAACTATAACTGTGTAGTATGTCTACAGTATAACAGATTTTGAAAACTTTTAATAAGCTATAAGCAGAATATATGGCTGATATGTAACTAAACGTTAACATTTCTTTTATGTTACCATGTGGTTTACCTAACATGTACAGACAGTGTTATGCAACATTACGCATGTTATATTAACAAAAGAACTATCATTTTATGCTTATTTTAAATAACTGCAAGTTTTCTAAAAAGGAAATTGTTATCTGTGTTATACAGTTAAACTGGTGCAAGTGCAGGGGATGTTTAATGCAATGACATAACCTACTACTACTATTAGAAAAGGCCTACCTTGCAACTGAAAAAATGGAGTACCTAATCAAAATATTTTCTACTGAGCTTTAATTAGAGACAGAAGTTAACTTAAACGAGAACTATCTGCTTTTTTTTTTTTTTTCTTATATTAAGTGTTAAATAGGCTGTATTTTGAAAATAATTTTGCATATGTGTACTACTTAGGATATGTTAGTATTAAATAAATTTGGGAGGAGCAAGCTAGCACATTTCGGACCTTAGCCCTTAAGGGCTGCATATTAGAAATTTAACACCTTTTTTTTTTATATATATAGAGAGACGTCTCATAATTAATCTTGTCTATTTATTTAATTATATAATTACCTTTTAGA
The DNA here is from genome assembly GCA_018207615.1 of Philaenus spumarius. Classification (NCBI taxonomy): domain Eukaryota; kingdom Metazoa; phylum Arthropoda; class Insecta; order Hemiptera; family Aphrophoridae; genus Philaenus; species Philaenus spumarius. Next base: position 280,695 of record JAGFPH010000580.1, read on the forward strand.
GTTGGCCAACGACAAATATATATTTTTTTTTCTTAAAACAAATCCATGGTACTTCATGTCAAAACTTTGTAACTTGTAAATCTTTTTTGTATAATTCCTGTAATTATTATTAAAAGGGAGGGTTTTTGAATTTTATTTTTGGGAAGGGTTTTTAAATTAAATTTAATAAAATATATATGTTTTCTTTTTTAAATCTCAATCTTTCTTTGTATTAAGGGCATGTTAATTATCTTTTTGTATTAAGGGCGTATAAACTTTTATTTAACTTGGTTAATAAACCTAAAATTATACATAATTCTATGGTTTATTGAGGTAACCTTAGGTATCCTGTGCATTGTAAGAGATAAGCTGAAATATTCCTACTTTTGGTGATATTTAAATTCTAAGGTAAGTCTTGAACAGTACCAATCTATGTGGCCCAGTATCGTTTCCGTTCCCTTAATTATTCTTTTGTAAGATTGGTACAATGCTATACAGTTAAACGCATTATAATTAAGTTAAATGCTTAAATTAGTTTGTTAACTTTTAGTTGGTTTGTAGAAATGGATTTACTTTAGGAAGTTCCTAATGGCAATGGATTTACGGTGATATTTGTTTATATGAAGTAACACTAGGTTGACACTGAGCACATTGTAGTGTTTTAATATAATATATACACGTTTGTCAATGCTTATGTTTACATTCTCTTACGACGCAATTAGACTACTACCTAGCTTGTGGTTATAAAACTGGGATGGATTTGTTACTTGGATTCTTTATCAAGAAGATAAGCCGAATGCGCGTTGCATTGGCAATAACGCGTTTACTGTTATATAAGATGGATTACGTAAGCGGTTGGTTATATTAACTTAAAACACTACAATATGGATTATAGTAAATTGATAATTGATTATCAAAAATATATTTGTAGTCAGTAAAAGTGTTTTTATGGATTATTAAGATATAAAAAAGTTAATATTTTTTGGAAATTTTAATTTTTGCTTAACGTCTGCATTTAGGACTAATGTTGGAACTAACACATGAACTCGTTCATACCACTATAGTTTAAACATTGTTCGGGTAAACTTGATTTATTGCTCATTAAAATAGACAGTAAAACAAAAACAACATTAAAGACTACAGCATTAATTGTTCACTTCCATTAACGTTACAACTATGGATGTGGTTTTCGTCTCATTAAAAATAAAGAGCTTCGAAACTAATTAAACGAATAGGACCAGGGATACTTTAAAGTGGCTTTTGATATAATCCTGATATCCCACATTCCAAGTGTTTTAATAAAAATGAAAAATGAATATAGTACACAGTCTTCTATGAACGTAAAAAATATTTTATTGAATTTTGGTTTTAGTTTAATTTCCTCATTCCCCCTACCTCACTTTCACAAACATTACATTTAATAAAGGTTTACTTATTTATTATGTAATAGTCGCGTGACTTCCTCGTTTCCCTTTTATGACTCGTTTCGCGATTTACACCTTCATCAGAACTGTTTCGACTCTTATGAGCTCGTCAAACATTTAATAAAACACACACACACAAACTTAGAACGTATTAACTTTAAGCGTGTTACGCATCCTGTACAATGGTCCAAGGACAACTGACGTCTCATGATTATGTAATCACTCGGTGACGTTTACTACACATCTCGTTATCTCGTATATTGATAGTTGTATCACTGAGCGTACTTGAGGAGAAATTAAGATGGCCGTTCATAACTTGGTTTTACTTGTTCTTGAAGGCTTTTATATTTCGTACTATTCAAAAGCATCCATAACTTAACATTTTTTGCAGATATGTAATGGTATCAAGTTGGTATACAAATGTTTACACCTAAAGTCATTGAATATTAGGTGGAGTGCATAATGAAATTACATTTTATTTATGTTCTTTTTCGGCAGATGTTCATTGAATCTTTGGTGGAACGCTCTTCACGTTTGGCCTATGTAGAATGAATCACATTTATAAACTTCAGTTTTATATTTCGAATCCATGTCTGGTTTTTGACTAAGAAGTTTTTGCAAGAATTGAAGGGCAGGAATCTGAATTTTGCACCATACTGAATTGTTGCAACACCTTATCACCAATGGCATTAACGCTAATGTCTCCTGTGAGGATGAGGGGAATATGCGTTAAGTCTCCCAATGTCGTATGATGTATAAATACTGGCCGAGTATGGTGTCAGCGACGTTTCAACGCCGGTTGACAACACTACGGTACTGTATTAGCACTGTTTGGTATCTGAAGGAGTTTTGAATGTCGCTGGCAGTCCATTTACCCAATGGGCCAGCTACAAACTCGTATTGTACAGTTTTTCGCTTTCTTTTCGAAGGCGACTGTAATAATTGTGTAATTTTCAATTTAATTACGATTTTTTCTTATAGGTCAGTGACCCTTTTTACTACCTTCCTTTAGATAAAAGCGCCCTCATAGCTCTCCCCAAAGAAACCCGAATCAACTTCCTAGATAAACGAGTTTCTACGCAACATAAATTAAAAGGTTTACACAAAACTAATTCGTGATTTTGACGCTTATGCACCTACATTGGTGTAATGACGTCACAGGCAAAACAAATTCTGTGTGAGAAACACGTACAGACACGATCTATCAGTTGTGCATGCATTATTAGTATCGTAGTTATTAACTATTAAAATATGACGGTATTTTGTCATACAAGACGGTTTGACCTTGTACAGGACGGCCATACAAGACGGTTGGCTTTCACTGTAACGAGCGAATAGTAGTTTTCATAACAAAAATACTTAACTATTAAACTATTCACAGTAAAATATAAATCGTTCGAGTTATTATTTATAAAAACTCTTACAGGTTCCTAGATCTTAAAAATATTTTCTTAGTAACAGCAAATGTTAGTGAAAAACATTTATTGCTCTATTCAACTCTTCTTATTATTACTAAATCTGAAAATATTACAAATACTTCATAAGTGCATTACAAACTTTAAACAAATCAAAAAACTTATACTTTATCCTTACAAACTATATATAATACTTGGCATATAAATAAAACTTCAATAGCACTATTATCTGTAAAAACGTTAGTTGAAAACTAGTAGCCAATAAGGCTTAAAAAGAAAGTTATATTTCATATCACAAAGAGTTGTGTGGTTCTCGGAGGATTAAATGGTAAATATTGTACACCTGTTAAGTTGTCCAGTATTGCAAAAACTTAAATTCTTGTCTCAGTTTGGACATAGTTAGTTCTACATCGTTGTTGAGGTTTAGAATTGTGTATATTATACATGAAAACCGTATCCAACTATTATCTATAAAATGTATCTGTACAACGAAATACAATAATAGAATATATTTTAATGTTTGTTAATCGCCATTCCGAATATTGATATTTATTAATAAGTATATGAACTTACCGTCTGCAATATTCCTATACTATAGTCGTTTAAACAACGGCCGTTTAGGCTATTCAGCCATTTTCAAGCAGTTCAGGTTTCCCTTCGTCAAACACAAACACTTAACACATAGTTACATATAAACACAAAACAATTACACGCACTTAACATTCAATAAACACACGAATTCAATAATCGACTGTATTTCATGATGTCCCGGTACATACATGATGCATACAGATAAGATTACAATGTTTGCTGCCGATGTAAGAGTGTACTATTTACCCCCCCCCCCCTCCCCCAGTTAAGAACATCATTATTGAATTGTCAACCCCCAATGGTTATTGATTAAATAATAAGTACAACAGAGGGGTAAATATTTTATATTGTATTTTACCAACAATGATAATGTCTTTCTAAAACAACTACATCATATTATGGTGATAATTGCCTAGTTTATTTTAACCCCCTTCCAGTTGGGTAAATAAAACAATTAAAATATGTTGGAAATAACATCAGTGTATTTTTTTATCCCTTAGAGATTATTTTGTATGCAAAACAACTACAACAGATAGCAAAAAAATGCATAGTGTATAAAATCTCTTTGAGTTCGAATCTCTGTTACATTGTTTTAAGAAAAAAATATTAGAGCAAATATTTAGTGACGCACAAAAACAGCATGAAATTACCCATAAGTACAATTTTTTCAACCTTACAAAAAGGACACCAGAACATAATGAAATAAGCCGCAGGAGAAATCTAAAGCGGTTTCCGATTTACGGTTGAAGTAATTTTAACAAAGGTTGGCTCACATTTGCCTTTGTTCCTTTGAATAAGATTTATTGTTAGTTGTTGAAGCTTTCAAGTCAATAATGTGTCTGTACTAGAATCTTCAGAGACCTTTTAGTGACATCAGTAAGGCAATGGTAGTTCCCAATGATTGTCAGGTGGAGATAAATGTTTTAAAAGAAATACTTCATTATACGCTAACAATAAAGTCAAAATTTCTTTATGCAATTTCACAGAATTAGAAAGAGAAAACAAGTGTAGAGAAAAAATTGTTAGTGACGTATTTTTATTTATTGACGTCTCTTATGTTTTAACCGATATAAAATAGTAGGAACATATCAGTTCAACACCTTTCCATTAAAAATATGAAATAAATTACAAGTAATATTAAGATTTAAATCAATGTTAAATACCATAGCAATTAATAATCAATTTATAATAGCAAATTATTTATACATTTTGAACAATAATTATAAACAATTACAGGTATCTTGTTGTGATATACATTTGTTCGGTTCTCTCAAAACTCATTATAATTGTTGATTGTTTGTTGGGTAAATGATGGTTTATATTAGCAAATGACCTTTAGTAAGGATTGGTAAGAATATTTAGTAAAGATACTTATAACAATTAAAAACTGGAGACTAATACAAATTGACTATTCACTCATAATTATAGTGAGTTTGTTACTATATCATATATACATGATGATCAACTCAAGATGGCCACCATTGGGATTTAGGAAACTATTAGTTTCTTGAAAAACTTTAAATTGGGAACTTCCTTGAATTCATACGTAAATACAAATTACGGTGTTGCCCTATGTTTAATATTTTTTTCCAATATGACCACCATCATTAATTTTTTTTAAAATTAGCAGACAACATGATCTGTCAAACTGCAAAAACAAGGACATTTTTTAACCATTGTGACTTTAATTAAAAATGGAAACAAAATTTTAAACTATAATAAATTCATCAAACAAATTCTAAAATTGTATCACAAAACCTCTTCTACGACCCTAAAATGGAGGGGAAAAGGTTGCTTTAACTTGTTTTCACCTGCTTTGGTATAGCACAGGTAGTTTCGAGAATGTGATATTAACAAAAAAGAGAGTGTATCTTCTTAGTGGTGAGAAACATGCAATTTATAAAATACATTTTGATTTGTTATCAAACCTGGTTCAGCAATTTCCACCCATACGAAAATAAATAACATAACATAATATTACAAAACCTTTGTATGCGTAGGGGTATTTCTGCAATCCCAACAAATATTTACGAATTTGCGAAGGTTTTTCTCAGATATGTTTGACATGGATTTTATTTTTAGTTTATAAATTGAATTTAAACCAATTATATTATAAAACATACATATACAAATTTTTAAATAGGCAATTCAGTATAATTAAATGAATCCATTTGAAATTTGTATTTAGTTTTTTAAACAAGTTTCCAAATTTTGTTTACTTAACGGTGAATAACGTAATGCGACATGAATCACTATTAAAATTACCAATTTGTATAACACTGCAGTGAGATTAATAATGCAACTTTATAACACTAAACCATTTCTTTGATAAGACAATTTCAAAGTTTTAAAATGACATATTGAACTGCAGTTAATTAATGTGTTTTGAAAAATTAAGTTTTATTAAATAATTGTGTGTTAACAACAATACAACATAAAATGGATTAAACTAAAAATGTAATACCTTTACAGAGATCAGGAAAATAATTAGATCTGATTAGGGAACTAATTTTAAATTAATTACAAAGAAAAACTAATTAAAAATTCGTCAATTAAAGGCAATTTGTCAAATATTGCATACCCATCATTCTTTTAAAAGTCTTCTTAAGACTTTCCTTTTTTTTAAGTTCTTCTTTCTTTTACTTGTCTTTCTTTTTCAGTTTGTGTCAGTTTTAGTAATTATAATGGGAGTTTTTTTTTTTACTTTATACAAGAAGTAAGTAATATTTTCATTAAAATCCAACTATTTAGGGATTATCGAGTAAGATTAAGACCAGTGTACACTATTTGTACAATTGTTATATATAAATCGTTTTCCACAAATTTATCGGGTTTTTCTACTGTTACAATGAAACGTATAACTATACTGCATATATATATATATATATTACAAACAGGGGAAGATAGTGTTTAATATTTGCTATATAATATTTCCTTTTTATATTTTTATTATTAGAGAGTTTCAGAAGATTAATGAGTTTGTAAACTAAAACGTCAGAAAATCTAATTCACTGATTCCAACTTTAGTGTAAACAAGGCATGATATGTCACTTTAAATTAAAGCAATACAGTTTAAATATATAACAGAACCAGTTGTTAGGAAGTGAAATGCTAGTGTTGTCAAATCACTAGAGATTTGTAAATAACATAATGCTGGTTTTAATAATAAGCCCATTATCTTATATTTCTGTACAGCTTTACTGTCGTTATGTAATATACTTTAAGTAAATAGAAAAGATATAACACTCAACAGACTGTTTATAAAATTATAGTTGAACTACGCATTTATATGTCATTTTATGTAGTTATTATAAACTAGTTTGTTCAGCTGTTTATATTTCCCATTTAATGTGTTTTAACCCATCTGTTGATAATTTAAATGTAGATTTTTGTTGAAGGACTAGTCAAAGATTATCGTTATTTCATGCAAATGATTACGTTGTAGTGGCTAAATCTATCAAAACCTCACCATCAGTTAGTCTGGATTTGCTGTTACTGTAACAACTTCCGTGAATTGCAAAATCATCATGGAAGAACAGTGCTCTTCGTCTAGCTCGGACACCGTAGAAGAATTTTTGATGATTGTGATGATGAGGAAAGAAAACAAAGAAAAATAGGCTCCCACTTTGTTCAGCAACATTATTTAATTGTTCCACTTAATTTCAAATGCGCTTTAATTAGGTTTAAGATAATATTATAGATATTTACGATATTAAACTTGATTGTGTTTTACAATTAGTAGTGATGAATGTTCTAATTGGTCAGTCGGTGAAATTTCAGTACTTTATGTGAGTGGTTAGGTCAGCCTTAGATTGGTATCCTTCTGTTGACGAGGGTTTATTATGTGCTTCTACTTTTCCTCAATTCGTCATCCCTACAGACAACAAATAAATAAATGTGTTCCACTATTCAATGGATAAAACAGAAGTAGTGGGAAGTTGTCGGAAGAATTATGAAACATTTGAGCTTGGAATAAGGTAATTGTCTTTTTATCTTACATCACTCTCTTTTATGTCATCTTGTTATTCTTTGTTATGAAAGGGGTCTACTGCTGTTACTGAGCAATAAAAAAGTATAAATAATGTAGTACAATGGTTTGATACAACAATTTTGCTGACGTTTTGCAAGGTTTCCCTTCTTGGTCCAAAATAGTTTGTAAAATGTAATTGGTAGTTTACTACACATTTCAACAACTGAATGACTGATTCCTAATCAACGTACAGCTAAAAATATGAAGCCTAGAGCCTGAAAATGTTCATGGTATAGATAAAATCATATAGGATGGCGCGTAGGGTGGGTAGTGCGAGTGAGGCAGAGTACCTATCCCACCACACTTCCCTCCTAAGTTTAGGCGGGGCATTGTACAGTCAACCCTAGTTATGTTGGCTTACAGTATTTACTTTATGATATCGAGACATTTTAAATAAAACATGTACTAAACACGCTTAAAATACGATTTAAATTAAAGGCTATTTTATAACTTATAAAGTACTTTATTATAAATTTACTATAGATATAAGTAAATAGAAAAATGGTATATATTTACATTACATTAAATAATTTACTGTCCAACTCTTCAAGTAGTTTCTTATGAATTTAGTATAGATATATAAAAAAAACAATATATTTACATTACATTAAATTATTAACTGTCCCGCTCTTCAATTCAGTTAATTATTATAAATTAATTATAGATATAAGAAAAAGAAAAAACAATTTTATGTTTACATTAGGCTATTATCTGATAATATTGGTTACGCTTATTTGCAAGCAAATAGTGGACAAACCAAACATCTGACTGAAAAATGTTTGAAATAAAATATGTAGATCAACTAATTTTCTACAACTTTGCCGCTGGAAGTTTCTTTCTACCATAAAAATAAAAAAAGTTTACGCTTTACTACTTTTTCATGCCCCGATTTAAAAAATCTAAGTATTTGTTATTGTATAAATTCCAAACATTTACTAAACTGGAAGATATTTATACTGTTAGTTGCAACATATCACGCAGATTACAAATATATAAAATTTGTCCTATTTAAATAATCCTAGTACTGTGCAGAAGCTTGTAATTGAAAGCGCGTCCAATACTAAAAATTGCTCGGCGGCCCTCTAATCGATGGATTTGACACAGACTGTATTTTTCTTACAAAACGACAGAGACTGGTGTTGGAGGGAGAAGGGCATTACTGCTTCTGCGCAAACCACGCGCCATCCTAAATGGTACTACCTATACCTTCATACCACTATACAGAAGTGCACTAAAAAATTTATTTTTCTAAATATTTATTTTAAAGATTTAAATTTACCAAAAAATAATGGGGGTTCACTCACACTATTACATCACATAAAACATCTGATTTGAATCAAACGCTTGGCATGCAAGTTCTAGATGTGGCCTGAATTTGCGAATAAATACATTACTGAATGAAATGTATTAACGAAGGGATTAAATGCCATAAAAGACTATACTTAAAGTTCAACAATAGAGTAAAGTTCGCAGAGGCGATTGTAGTTAGCTTATATTAAGAGTATGAAAAACAAAATGAGAGACATTTGAGTTCACAGGCTACTATTTCATACGCAACTCACTCTGAAATATTTCCACGTGTCCTGTAAATCATATACTAGCTGTTTGACAAAATTATCTTGATAATACAATTCTAATTTATGTGGAATTCATATTTATAATCCTGGTAAAGTTGTGATTGTGATGGTTCATTACTATAATTAATTGATGTGCCACTTTTTATTAGGTACTACCTCTATCGCGTATGAAAAGACTGTCTCAAATAACAAAGGAATTGCAAAGCCATTCAAAAGAAATACTTAAAATACATTTGTGGAATCAAAACAGTTCAGCAGAACAAAAAGCGGCACTTCAAATGCTCTTCACTGTATTAGCATAGCTCGAGCTTACGTACCTTTTAGGTTTTGACGGTGCATCAACTATAACCTAAAACAACGTTTAGTTTTTTAAGTTTGTCTTATTGAATTATTTTACAGGAGACTTTAACACTGCCTCAAAAGCAGTAAATAGATAATGGATACTGTTTTAACTAACAGTTAATTCATCCTTGTATTTTCCCGAGGCTAGGATATTTATTGTAGGAGAGTGACTGTGTAGGAAAATATCTATGCATTTAACTTTTATAACGTTATATTGATTAAGCTATCAGTAGTGATAACGTCAGTTATATAATTGAGCCGGTTTCCGGAAGAAAGGCCCATAGGCTCTTTTTCAATTCTGAGAAAATTGTGGACAAACATTTTTGAATTAGATGAATTATAGTAATACTTAAACCGTAAGTAAGACTATGTTTTTATAAGTTATTTCAGATGTCCATGTTACTACGACAACAACATTTTGTATATGAAAAATAATTTTGATTGTTTAAAATGAAAATAAACTAATATGGTTATGAGCCCTTTTTCAAAAAATTGTTTTCTTGGAATGAAAAATAAAAACATCTAAAAGAGAAAAACCTTTATTTTTTCATTAACTTATTGAAAAAACTACATATACGTTTTATATATACTATTAATCATTATGTAGTAATTATTTGACATATACCATCGACGTTTTCTGTTATTAAATTTTTAAATTATATAAAATTCCGTTTTTTTTAGTAAATATATATATATATATACATACATAAATACCTTAGTAAAATTATGCAAAACAGCCCCAGCCGGAGACCAGATATCTAGTCATATCCTGTCAGCTTGGAAGCGAGCCAACCACCGTTTGCTTTACTTCCGCCCTCCTACCATCAAACCACAGATATGATTAGATATCTGGTCTCTCTAGCCTAAATTCGAACCCAGCATCTTCTGATTAGGAAGACACAACGTTATCCACTAGGCTAAGGCTTAATTAAAGAAAACTGACAAATTAACAATACTTCAATTACTTGACTATCGGTATAAAGTTAGTCTGTATAGTTTGTGTTCGTGTGAGGTTTATAAGTGATAAAAGTCCAGGCTGCAGACCGAAATCAGCTGTGCAAAGTCTTATAAAAAATTTACTCACGGCACACAGAATAAAGATATTTAAACCAAATTTGGCGAGAGTATTCATAACAACATGGCGCTTCTTTTAAAACGATTTCTGGAAAAAGGGCACATAAGCCTATGGACCCTTCTTCCGGAAACCGCCTCAATTGATGTAAGCAATTTCTTTTGAGCTATTTTATTTTGTCTTTAGTGTGAAGTTGAAAGTTCTAATTCTACCATCCCTGACACATTTTTGCTTTATGTCAATGTTTACTTTAAAAAAAAAGTTCCTTAACGCGGGTTGTGGTAGAAATTAAAAATAGAAAATGTAATGAGTATCGAAAAAAAGTGTTATTAATTGGTTGCTCTGGCAATGACAAATATAAAATACGAGTAACGAAAAAAGCTTTATCAAATTTGTTGCTATGGCAATGAATGTAAATATATTGAAGAAACATGTGTTTTGTTTCTTCAATTAAAAATAAAACACGATCGGTTCCGTACGGCCTAGTTCAGATAATATTGTCATCTCTGACATTTTAAGCTAGGCTTAGAAAGTAATTTTAAGTCTAGGCCTAACCTAAAATTATTGTATGTATGTTGCCGGTAAGACTTGTAAAAGAAATAAACACACACACACAATAATTTTAGGTTAGGCCTAGATGGATAATCCAACATTTTATGTTTTTAGAATGTATTTACAAATAATGGACTACAACGGGCAAAACCCGTGTAAATCCGGAAATTTTGAAATTTTATTGAAATATGTAAAATGCAAAATTTCTGGGCGACCATGTGGATGAACCCAATGTAGCGCGGCCTTGAACAAGTCCCGGCGAGGTGGTTGTTATCGTACAGATGGAACTATTGGACCCGAGCTTGTTCGGGATTGTAAAATGAACTTAGAATAAAATCAAAGATTTTTAGGGAACACCTGGATCCAGGACTATTACGTATTTGGGTTCTATGGCGGGAACACATTACGCTAATCACGGGTGTGTTGTACGTATGAGACTCAGGTCGTAATACTAAACGGTGATGACGTAACAATCAAGTAAAGTCTAGGGAAAATTTCAAATTTCCTCAAAAGCCTGGAAGGGAGGTATTTTTGTAATGAGCAAAATAAGGCCTATAAAAAAGGTGGTATGACAAAAAGTCATAATTTCAATATTTAGCGAATCAGGGTAGAAACACTGACGCTAAAGTCAATTAAAGTTAAAGTTTAATAAAGTTTAATGAGTACATGTTATTAAGAAGGATTAGTTGCTTAGGAAAAGCAAAAGAAAATTCAAATAAAATAATTATTATGAATGGTAGGAGTTTTCACACCTGGCGGTTAAGTCAGTAGGGAAAATTGTATTTTTTAAACTATTAATCTAAAGTAATAAAGAAGGGAGGTAAATTGATTATTGTAAAAACCAGTATTTTAAATAAATTACCGGTATTTAACGTAAATGTAAAACTTGGAAAATCGTATACTTTTAAATGGCAAAAACTTCGTTAAAAAACCTATTATAGAAATCAGACTTCGGCTATTGTCACAACAACAATAGACCTTCAGGAAAATGAAAATGAAAATTTAAAATAATGAAAATGGAAAATTTTTAAAAGAAAATGCATTGGGAAAACGCTAGGGAAGGCCTAGGAAGAGAATGGAGCGTCCTACAACTTTCATTCAAGTCTCTAAAAAACAGGAAAAAATCACAGTTTAAGAAAAGCTATTTCGCGGGAAAATCCCATAAAACCGCGAGGAGTTAGAAAGGAAAGTTGAAAATTCGCGAAGTTGAATAGGAGAGGAAGGGTTAAGAACCACGTAAAGCGCTGAGCCAATCAGAGCGGAGAGGAGCTTTGGCGGCCGGAACAAGGATGTTGCATTCAAATAATTTAAGAAGTTTAAGCCTTAAAACTACGATAAACAAGATAAAAATAAAGGATTTAAATGTATTGCTAAACAAAGGATGATTTTACACACAGGAAGGTGTAAGAAAATCACTTTAATGTGAAAAAGTGAATTTTCGCGAAAAAATCGCGAAAGTGGAGATGGAAGGAGGCTTTATAAACCCTGGACGGGAATTTCAAGGGGGATTTTTGGTGATCGACAGTACACGGAGTGTATGTCTCTCTGTTTATGGATTTTTCTATCAGCATCACGCGGAGCGAATGTTACTAAGTATATGGATTTTTAAGAGTTAGTACGGAGTTTGCTATTGTACGGGTGAAGTGATCAGCGGTTTGACAAGGCGATACAGGAAGACTACAGGAATATAAGCAGGAATACAATATACTCCTAAGGCTATATTATCAATGAAGTAGCTAAGAAACTTCAGGGACCTGGACTTCTGGAACGTTTTGGCGGACAACTGGACATGAGTATCTAACGTGGAAGAGTTAGCAGGACGATCCCCGGACACATAAAGGACTACTACAAACCACAGGCAACTATAACTCAACGGAAGAACATCTGACGCAGCTTCACGACAACAATAGAACAGCACGCTGTCACCATTGTACATCGCCAAAAGCGCAGAGAGCAACTTTACCCTACAGGTTCTTCTGCTGCTATAAACAACAATCAGCCCCGTGTTAGACGGCCATCTTAAACAACAAATTTGAGGTCTGTGTCAGCGAATTTACGTTTATTCCCCACAATTTGCCTGATTAAATTCAAATTTAATTTATTACAGATACTGGGTTAGTAGGATTGGAAATTGTTTTTCTTAGTGTGAAATGTTTTTATAATATCTAAAGTCGTATAGCATAAAAATCATTAAAGTAAATTCATAATTTAAATAAATTAAAAATAAGTAATTAATAAAAAGCTTGGAGCAAAGCATATTAATTAAAAGCATAAATAAAAGTAATATTAAAATTTGTTCTACCTTATTAGATTAAGCAAGAGTTAAAGAAAATTGCTTTTGTTGCAAATTGTATAAATTGGAAAAGAGATATCCAAAAGTATTATTTTTGAGTTGTGTTTTTTAAGATTAATAAATGGATGATTATTATTTTACAGTATAAAAAAGTTTCTAACGTTCACTTACCTATTGTTGAATATTCCATTGTTATATTTCCTAGTGTTAGAAATATTATCAAGGTGTTACGTTATATAATTATCCAAGGCACAAATAAAATTATTTACAAGGTCAGATCCACTGTATTCACTTCCTCGAGGAATACAGATTGTAAATTCTATTTTTGCTTGTGCTCAAAGCTGAGTTTTATTAAGATTACTGGAAGTGTAATTTGTAGTTTTTTAGTCAAAATATTCAGAATAATATTAGACAAACAGTTAAATCAACCAGACCCTTTAAAGAAAAAGGATAGCCTGTACTTCCAGTGGGTGATTTTAACTTATCCTACACAGTACACGTTCGCTGAGGTGAGTCGTATAGGTCGAAAAAGACTGACACCCTACAGGGCGATACAAAAGTGTACAGTTGTAAGATTATCGTTGCAAAGTGAGCTAGATTTCAAAAAACAGAGTCACCTCACCGGCGATATATCTTAAGCGTTGTAGAGATTGGCGTACCCGCAGAAGGGCCGTTGATACTTTGCAAAAGCGTAAGCGTGTACCGTTGTAGGACATTAACTGTGTTTACCAGTTTAGCTTTGATTTTATATTTAATTCTACACCTTTATTATAATAACATTAAACTTATGGAAACAGTAAATATTTGTATAAAAATAAATTGCAATTATTGAAAGATTAAAATTATGTGTGTATGTTGCTGTTAAGGCTGGTAAAAGAATTGAAGAAAAGGCGTGATGAATTCGATCCTGACACGGGTCAGACGACTTGACTCATTCACGTTTTATTTTAATTACTGTTTCCTTAGACTACAGTCGAAGGACCATTATAATCTAATGTATTGTTTAAGTTCTGTTTGTTGAATTAACATCAATTTATTATACCGTGTGTCGAGATCATAATAAATTTTACTTTTGTATGATAGAAGGTAATAAAACTTTGTACTATTTTATGCATGTTTGTCTTAGTCGAATCAATCTTTGTTACACAATTCCATTGTGTTCCATACAAAATACTAAGCTGTAGAACGAGAAGTATATCGCAACCATTCTAAAATACAAAAATGGAAAGAATTATTTCATTGAAAACCATTTCAATGACTATTATAATAAATTGACGGATATAAAGACGACTCAAGCATCTTATATAAGTAAGTAGTGACTACGTACAGGAAACATAGAAAGCTGGGGTATTCAGCTGGTGGTTTTGTTGTTTTCAGAAAATAGGTTGAATATTGACTCAACAGTTTTATTCATATTCCAGAACAATAAACATCAACTATACTCTAACTCTCAAAACCTTTACAATGCATTTAATGAAGCTACTATTGCCGTATATTTTGTAAATAAAACAACAAAGCACCTGAATCCTACCCTAGGGATAGCAGTAATAGACTGAACCCATTAGTATTGGAAAACTATTCCAATAATGGACTAAAACTCCGAGACTCGTATTTAGTATAGTTTAGAACAATGATCTGAAATCTATAATAGAAATAAACTGAATTAAAAGGCATTATAGATTCAGTTATACCTTTGTGTGTATTCAATAGAAACAATACTATTGGTATTATTATACTTTTGTAACAGAATTTAGTGTTTTGTTAAGTACCGATATTTATTTCATGAGCATTTCCTTCTTCATACTTTGTTGGGTTTTATTAATTTATAGATTATATTTTATAATAATAGCTTAAAAAATAGCTAGTGTATTAGCTGGTTTAAGATTTTTTACATAAAAACATCAAATGTATGTGTGTCTATAAACTAGTTTAACATTCAGCTCGGTGTAAACCATAGGCTAAAATAAGAAGAAGGTTTTTGTATGTAAAACAAAACATATTTTGATTACAAATAAAAAGACGTGCTTTTAATTATATAAAACCATTAAGGTAAACCGGGGTAACTGGAACCGCTAATATTGATAGTGCGACTTTCTCCTCTCACTTACCATTCAGTTTTTTGTAGAATAACTTGAAATTTTGGAGGCAAGTTCAGTGAGGTATGCTTAATCAATGGTGTGAGTTTGAATAAGATTGCCTAAATAAAATATTCAAAAAGAGTTTTTTTTTTTTATTTAGACCTCTAAGGGTTCCACTTGCTCCTGTGATATAAAGGGGTTAAAAAGAGGTTTTGGCAAGTGGAAAAAATATAGGCTGTAAAGAAAGCAGTCTTTAATTCGAGAAATAGTTCATAAATATTTTTTGTGTTTTAAGGTGCACCGGAATAACTGAAACCGCTAATATTGATAGTGCGGTTTTCTCCTCTCACTTACGATTCAGTTTTTCACAGAATTACTTGAAATGTTCGTGGCAAGTTCAGTGAGGTATGCTTAATCAATGGTGTGAGATTAAATACGATTGCTTGAATAATATATCATTGGGTTCCACTTGCTCCAACCAACAAAAAAACATGGTCATGAAGATACTGCAATTAATACACTATTACATTAACAGTTACAAATATCCCTCTCATGTATCTTGTAGACACTCCAGTTTTAACAAATATTGCACGAAATGACAACGAAACAACTTTGAATAATGGAGATATAATGGAAAATGGATATAATGTATAATGGAAAAATAACCTCTACTCTGATCAGAGTGAAATGAACAACTGGTCAGAGATCACGTTTTACCAGCCTCCCAAGCGCCTCTAGTTTTCTCTGCAGGCTGTCTCATTCAAGATAGGGTTGGTTCACATAATCTACACTAGGCTGCTCTGTATTATAACATATTAACTTTGGAAAAGCCCAATGGGTTCCACTTACCCCGGCTTACCTTTCACTATCTGGAAATCTTTAAGAGGAAATCTAACATCCCTACTGCATGCATAGAATAATATTATATATATAATATAAGTTTGGTTACAGTTTTCTGCCAATCCTAACGTAACACTTTCACTTAAATTTGTCGACGCCTTTCGGAGTTCCTCCATTATCGAGACCTATTTCAGTACTGGATTCATCCGTAATAGAATCGTCTAGATATAGTTATCCACACCCCTCCTCCTATTACCGGTACTGCTTCTTATGTAATATGTTGTGCAATATGTTATGCAACACGTTATGTAACACGTTATGTAATATAAACCTACTCTTTTATTTTGTTTTTTAATATTTTAAAAAATTTCAGATTATGGAGTACACTAAGAAAATTATACTTAAACTTATTTCATGGATCCTAGCAGATATAATTTGTATAATAATATCATTTATACATTTTTCGCATTACAATTTACGAAATTATAGTACTAGTGCTTTTCTTTAAAGAAAAAGTTACAAGGTATTAGTCCAACTGTAATCAGAGTATTGCTAATACAACTTTGACTAAGAATTGAGGGTTTTAAAATTGTGTGTTATTTAGTATTATTATTGCTTATATAAAAAAGTCTTAGTTTTAAAAATTGAAGCGTCATAGAAAATGAAATTATAAACATTTTTTTTTTTTTTTTTAAAGTAATATAAAACGTGGATAACTTAAATGGTTATATATTTGTATAGTTTCATTATGACACCTTTTAATGAGCATGAACATTCTGCATCAAATAACTTTTAATTGATATTGCTGCTGACAAAATTTAAGTTTATTTTCAACGTATTTAAAACTTAAAACTTATGTTTAAAGTGTATTGTTAAAACTTAACTAAATAACTAAAATTATTGAAGAATGAACTTCAAAATATATATGTTTCTTTTTAAAAAAACAGTTATCTTTTTTCGACTTTAGAAAATTTAACTTTTTTAAATTGTGACAACCTCGAATAATTTTTTTTTTTTTTGCCAGAGATGTTTTTTTCTCTACTGATAATTCATTTTAAATTATTTGACGTAAATTGTTTTGGTTAAATCAAAATTGGAAACAATGTAACAAAAATCATATTTTGTATTTTTATAAAAGGTAAGGCCTGTATTTAAAAATCCTTTTCATTAATATAGTTTGCTGTAACACTTTAGTTCTTTACTTTTTATTATAACTGTCATATTATTAGTACCACCCCTAACTAATTTGTATGGGTTCATCATTAGATATTTTTAAATGTTGTTTTTAAAATATAGGGGAACAGAATATAACATTTTACAGGTTAAAAGTAGTATAGTATTTTAAAATACGAATATATTCTGGAGTCAACATAATTGTTGTGGTTTACCTCTACAGCGCAGTCTCCAAAACACTGAACAAACCTTGAGTTTATACTTCTAAAGGGGTTAACGCAAAGGAATTAATTGTTTAAGATGCACATCCAAAAAACTCTTATTTTGTTATTGCATTTTTAATGTAAGTTGTCCCAGAACTTTGGCTCTTTGAGTGTTGTATTTCTACAGCAGGTCATAAGAACCGTAACATAAACTAAAAGCTTGCTTTTTGTTTTTAAAAATATGTTTAAGTGATTTGTCTGCCATATCAGAAAAGATATTAAAAGAATCAGGCTAGGGAAAATTTTTAGGTGATTAAATTTAAGTAAATATTGTAATTTAAGTGGAAACTATTGTTGTTGAAGTTCCTACATTCAACGTAAAGTTTTATGTTAATTATAATAATTGATTTTTATATATTTTAAAGTGTTTCTGTTTCAAGATTGAATGGAAACCGTAAAACACATCGTTACAATGGATTATATTGTTTATTGAAACACTTACTAATATAAAAGACAGTACAAATATTCAAGAGTCACTTGCGTTTAAACTCTAAAGGCCCTAGAATTTCAACGGAGATCATTCTAAAAGCATTTTACCTTTTACAAAACAAAACCATTCTTGTGAGAACACTCAATATGTCTCCATAAGCACGCATAGCCATGACGTTCAATCCAGGGTTGTTTATGTTTTCCAAAGTGTAGTCAGAATAAATTAATTACAATACCAGATAGTAATTTAATATTTTTAAAGAAAATGCAAGGTTTTAGTTTATGTTACGGTTCTTATGACCTGCTATATAAACACAACACTCAAAGAGCCAAAGTTCTGGGACAACTTACATTACAAATGTAATAACAAAATAAGAGTTTTTTGGATGTAGATGTTTTGTTTTTTCTAAATAACTTATAAATATAGTGCGCAAGGAGACTACTTCTACAATAAGGTGACGCGTTCTATTCAAGCAGGTACAAGTTATATAGTGGCAAATATTTATTTAACAGGTATATTATGGTATTCTACCATAAATTGTGACTTTTGCCATATTTAAATTGTTTGTGACTTTTGTTTGTGAGGACCTAGTAATTACAATGAGGATGCAATATTTTCTGCTCCAGAGGAGGTGTGTTTATGTCATTACCATTATTATTAATTTGATTTATGTTAATTTTTATTATTTTAAAAATAATAGTGTAAATATTATATTGATTCTTAAATTTATTTTATAATGAATAACATTTGTTTGTACGAAAATGTAAATAATATTGAATAGCACGTATTAAATTAGTCTACATTTAGTTTTTCTCATTTGCTATAGGAATTGTAAATTTGTTGAGAGAGAAACGAATAGGCCTAATAAATAAATAAATGCATTGTTAAAGCAACTTTAATAGTTAAAGAGTGGAAACAATAATTTAGAACTATCATTTATTTGTTAGAAAAAAAAACGCATTTGATAATGTAAAACTCAATTATATTATGAAACTCTTTTTCAAAATTTCTGCGGACAAAAATATGTTTACATTGTTGAAGTAGTTACAAGTATGACATTGGATAACAGTTCTTCTAATTGGGATGTTTTACAAAGTTTGAAGAATTAATTTTGAATGATTAGAATTATTTTCTTTTATTCTTTCAGAACAAATTCTTATTTAGAATAGCAAGTTTATAAATAGTGTAAAGGAGCATTGCATGTTACTGTCCATAATGTTTCGAGTTAACGCGTTTAGTTAGTTGTTTACGAGTGTAAAGATAAAATTGGCAAATTTTATTGTATTTTGCACTTAGTGTATTGAACAGAACAAAAGCAAAGTGATGTTTTGTGTACATGAAACATACGTTATTTAGAACTTGATTTGGGAACATCTTAAACTCCGGGTTATAACTGTACAATGGTCTGCTTCAATGACTTAAAAATCCTAGTCAATCTTTAGGTATGCTTTTAACTTGCTAATCGTTTTGTTAAATTCGATTGCCTACGTGCTATTATATTCTACCTTTTAATTATAAAGTCAGTATTACAGGTTTATACAGTTTGTAAATTTTCACTTCTGTGATACTTCGTTTGGTGTTAATCATATTTTTGATTTTACTATAGCTTTATCATCAATTTTATTTAACTTTTCAACTATAAAAGTGTACATGACAACTTTACTTGAATTGTATTATTAAGTATTTCTACAATTTTTTTTTAACTTAATACACTCGCAATTATCTATGATAACACTAACAAAAAATCCTTCCTAAATAAACTTGATCCATCAAAAATATCTACCGTATGCCAACTTATCCTAATAATATGTAATCTAACAGCAAAGCTAAAAGTTTGGTGTATACTTTAATAATATGGTACAGAATAAGAATAACCAAATGGTAAAATTTTACAAATTGATTATATTAAGCAATACACGTATCTTCCGGCTAGTAATTGAAATAAAGCAAACCTCTAGAACTGTATAACGAACATAACAACAAAAGAAGAAATAGTGACTGTAAAAAGAGAACTTACAAGGATGGCAATATTTGAATGCGACCTAGATAAACAAGGCATGACTTAGGGGTGGATAAACATAATATATCAATGTTGAGCCATCATAAATCTATACGAACAAACTGTAAACAAAAATTGAAATCGCTAAGGAAACGTATATTTAGTCACACTGTTGCCATTCTTACTCCTTAGAGTGATAGAGTAAAACTTAAGTAGGTATACAATAAATGGTTACTTAAAATAGCAATACTAACACATATTGTAACGCGAACATGTAATATAATGTAGTTGGTTTTATTTAAGTAATGATTATAACTTAAGAAGCTGTTTTTTATGTTTCAGTATTTTCCTTGAGACAGAAACTGAAAACAGGAACTGTGTTAGATTGAAAATTAGATTTAATTCAGAGCTTTATCTTATGTAATAGTGTAAGACGTCTGTTGTTTCTCTAACATCACAATATGATATTTTACAAGAAAACAGCCCCCTTGTTGATCGCATAAGCAGATTGTTAGTAGTGTTGAAGTGACAAGGTACGGTATAAGGGTCTCATTACATCACGTAGATGTCAGTCCTGACATTGTAAATGGTTTTACGTTGTATAACTTGTACCTCTCAAGGCTTTTAATTTCAAATCAATAGTTGATAATGAAAAGTAGAAAAAACATTAAGAACAAAAATGTTTAAGTAAACGCATATTAGTTTATTAGTTTGTGCAAATTTTATGAAAGTCATAAAAGAAATTCTTTTAGATAAAATCCATTACAGATTTAGATTTTAATTTGTACTTTCTTGTTTCTTGTGTGTAGTTTATAACTTACGTGGATGTGTTTTGTGGTATCATTCAGATATGTATTAAACTTGTTATTATCAAAACTACCTACCTCTGAAAGTATAACCTTTAAGTAAAACTAGAAGTGCTTTAAGGACGTGCATAATTTAAAAACAAACTAAATCAAATTGATAATGCAAAATATATTTCAAACATATATTTATTCTGTCCATATTGCATTACAGTTTCATTTGAAACGGCTAGTAGCATGCATCTTTACCCTTTAACTTAAGAATACAATTATTGCAATTGTCTTATTTAATGTACCATCTACTTACTTTGTAATAAAACCGATATTTAAATAGTTTATTGCTGATTTGTAAAGTTGCGGGATGTGTTTAGTACAGTACTCTCAAGTCATATTCATGTTTCAATACAAAAGCTCACTGTAGTTATCTGTCAGTTGAGTTTAGTGGAGTTACCCAAAGTAGTCTTTAGTAAGGTTGCACTCTTTACTTTACCAGAGTTGAGGGAGATAAACACAGCGAGATGAACACTGAGGTAAAACTAAATCTTGTATTATTAACCCTCGTGTCAGCAGTTGTAAAAGTTTTGCCAGTAAATTAGGGATTTATTTCCCTTGGCGGTAACACGTATGAAATTCTGCTTTTATTAAAAGTCTTACACGTGACGTATACAATTATTTTATTTATTAGTTATTTTATTTTAACTCCTTTGAACACATCAAACAACAAAATATATATAGTTGAACCACATAATACAGATATGATTTAGAACTACATACTCTGAAAAAACTCTTCAAAAAAGATATAAATCTAATCTGTTTTATACAAAGCAGCTGTACGAAAATCAATTGTAAATATTAATCAATAAAAAAATATATTAATATTTGAAAGTTGTGAAATAGGATTGCAAGCTATAAACTACAATCTATTGACATATTTATGTATATATATATCTATTTACTATAAATATTTATATAAAACTATATAACTATAGTTGTTATATAGCTCTCATTCAAACTCAAGAAAGCCATTAAGCTTATTATGTTTTTCTTTTTTAAACTCAATATGAAACTTGATTATAACAGTGCAGTTTAAAAACATCAAAATATGATTCTGCAATAACTTTTAAAAATCATTAGTTATCAATAATTTGTGTATGTTTTAAAATACACTAAATAATAAGTTATTTTTAAAATGAATCTTCTAGAAAACCATCACATTATAGCTTAAATTTTAATTAAAATATGAAGTATTTCAGTTTCTAAATTCTGTAGAATCATAAATCATTAAATTATTTGCGTTTAAACAAGTTTATATTACAAATATAAACTCTTATGCGTTCATATTATGTGGATTTAATGCATTTTTATATTTATTGACTTTGTAATACAAATATAATAGTGGTACAATTTGAGTAAGAATCATTTGAGAAATAATTCTTAAATATTCCTTTGACAGTATCAAGAAGTTGTAAAACTAAATGTAAGAGTTTAACCTGAAGTTAACTCCAAACTCGTTTTTATTGGTTTTCCAACTTCACAATTTATTATTTATTGGTCTTCGTAATTGTTTTGTAACATTCAGAAGTGCCCACATTTAATGAATTTAATACAAAAGTAAAATTGCATATTAAAACTTAAAAGTAAAATACACTAAGATGTCACTTAACGTGCTGATGTAAGAAAATTATTTATTTTTCTGCATGATGGTACCAGTACCCTTATTCTTAAGAGTAAATAAGGTACCAGTGCATATATCTATCAGTTATAGGTTATAGAGACCCATATTCGTAAGTGTAAATAATGGTACCGGTATCCATATTTATAAGGGTAAATAGGTTACCAATACCCATAATCTATGAATAAATTGTTTACAGATTTCCATATTTATAGTGTAAATAAGCATACCGGGAGTCATATTCAATATTTTAAATAGGGGGTTTGTAGGAGGTTAATACTATTCGATAGTATTAAGTATTAAATATAAAATGCAATTATTTAACAAGAACTTAGATGAATTCAAAGTATTAAATATAACTGTCCATATAAACAAATTTAAATTTATTGTAAGGCCTATTAATAAATACTTTCCAAATGTATGAATAAAGGTTTTACTCGAATAATTAAAAAAAAAAATGATGAATTTTTAGTGATAAATTTTATGATTGAGTTACTATGATTTATATATTGATTAAAAGTAGTACTAACATTTGTACAAAAGAGTAAATTTTTGTCTAGTTTAAAATTGTTTTGTGCTATATTATGCGAAACATTAAAGAGAGTGTATGTGTACCCTAATCCTTAATGATTTACCGCGGTTTAAGAACCTAAAATCAACTAATTTGCAAAACTGACAGAAGTTCAGTAAAGCCATATAAACAGGATAGAAGATAGCACGGGTTTTCTGAACAATTTGTATTGCCAAATTAATTCATTAAAGTGCTAAAGTTAATGGTTAATAGTTAATACACTCAGCTGTAATGGCAAACGAGTTTGTCATAAGAAAAAGAAATATTTTATGTTGTTAATTGTTTCATGAAACAACAAAATAATTACTATAGGAATACTATTAAACTATAAACAAGTTTGTGTTGCACTGGCATCGCAAATTCAAAGTAGAAATATAAAATAAATAATCACGTTTCCTGAAAAGTAAATAAGTACATTATCTTGTATTTATTATCTTGAATTAAAATCTGAATTTAAACGGAGTGGTGAATTTAAAATTTATTTATTCTGAAAGGTTTTGCAAAGAAAAAGAAAATAATCTGAATTCTTAAATAAATATAATATTCTTGTAAGGTACATTTATTAACTAATGAGTGGTTATATTCAACTCGCTATAATACTAACATTTAGTGACAAAAGCCATAATAGTACATTCTACGTGCAATTATAGATAAATCGGATGATTCTAATGTAGGGAAATGGAGCGTTAATGAAACGTTTTGTCTAAATGGTGTTTAAATTGTTAATCTGTAGTAATGATTTTAGTTATCAACTGAATTTCAGCTATTCTCATGAACTGTATTGCTATATATTATGTATATATTGTTATTAGTATCTTTCCAAACATTGATAGTAACGAATTAAAATTATTTACCAAACATTGTACTTAAAATAGGTTTTGAATTGTTTTTAGCCATTTTCAAGTTGTCAAAACTCCATGAAATAAATTATAATCGCAGACAATCGTGTCTTACAAATAATAAAACAGTCTTTAAAAACGAATACATGTAGGACCACTGTCGATATTCCCCTACTGTATTTATTGCATGTGGAAGGGAAAACGTTCTTAGCAATGTATAACGTTCTCTATGGTACCAGATATTGATTTCGGATCTGAATTTAAATGAGTTGGGGATATTATTGTAGTGTCATATGTTTAGAACAACGATTTGTTGTTCAGGGTAGTAATGATTGTTTAGGCTGAATAAAATGTTAGGCAAATTTAAAATCAACAGAGTTTTTGAACATTCTGTATATATAATTTTGATTTTATTTCAAACCGACTGTATACAGTTTTAATGGAATAGAAACATAATGAATTATCTACAATGCAAAAATATTTTAAATACAACAATTAACCATATAAAAGAGAAACTATAGGAAATAAATATTTATTAAACCATACATTTCAAAGAAAGCATACAAACTTGATAGTAGATCTTACATAGAGTTTTTATATATTAAAAAAAATATATATTAATATAGAACTATTACTACTTTGTCTTATCCCTGTATCTAACAGCACTAAATCAAAACTAATATAAAATTTACACATTTTCACAAAGTCTATATTTAGCGCATAGAGATACCAAATTGAAAAAAAATATGTAATACAACAGATGTGGCTATGCTAGCAACAGGGCTCGGTGATGTGGGGGCTGGTTTATACAGTGCATACGGTAAGTTAAAGACCAAAGGTTTATAAATGTATTTTGTTTTAAATACAAGTTAGAAATGTAGTGGTATTTTTCAGTGAGGGAAAAATGTTTTATAATGGTTGTAGACAAGGAAAGATAGAAATGTGAAGCTCTAATTTCTTACTGTTTTGTATTTATGTTTTAAAATTGTTCAGAACAGAGGTAACCTCAGCCGAGGCGCCATTGTTTGCTGAAGCAACTTACACAGACGGGGCTTACCAACACTTACGTAAAGGCTGGTGTAAGTATAATTACAAACTGCTTCACTGAAATAACAGGTTGAACCACTTGCTCGACAGATTAGATGAATGTATTTTTTACCAAGACATCTGTTACAATCATTGATCACTTGTGTATTTATTATACTGTATAATAATAATTTACCTCAATATTCGGAAATCTTGTTAACTATTTATTAAATTGTTGTTCAAACAAATCTCAATAGAAATTATTAATTTAATATCAATTTCAGTGATTTTGATGATTTTTAAGGCTATATAATATAAAAAAATTTACATAAAATAAAAATAATTTGTTTTACCACAGTTATATTGATCAATATTTTTACCGTGCAGTTGTAAAGTTATTTTATTTAATTTTTTTGTTTGTACTCAGTTTACCTTTTTGCAAGGATATTAATTTAGACTTATAACTTTATGCAGTTAACATTGTACTTTTATTATCTTATAAATTACATGCAACAGTTAGGCGAGATAAAATTATGTGTCTTAGCAAAGTCTTGACAGATTTATTTCATTGCTTTCTGTAGCGTTTCCAGATGTTGTGTTTGATGGAGGGAACTTACAGCAGTACTTACTATAATGTAAAATATGTATATTAAGAACTTAAATTGTATTAGCTGCGTGTTAAAAGTTGATATATATCTAAAGACGTTCACTAGGTATAGTTTGTTGGAATCTCCAACATAGGTTAAGTATGCTTGAACCTAATTACTAATGATCAGTTTACCTGCACTAAACGTTGCCTCCTTCGTCTTCGTTAGTCTAATATGCATAAAGTAAAATCTCTTGTCAGTTATAACGAATACATAATAATCTGTTGAAATTGCATTACAAATTTACTTAGTATAAATTAATAACTAATTATGTTTATATATATTTTGTTAATTAGACAAAAGGAGGTTTTACACACAGAACAGGCTTTTGGCACGTCGGCTTAAAGGTGTTTATGGTAAGTAAAGTAAATATGTGTTTAGTACGTATAACTACTGTGATAACTTGTATATACAATATTATTAAGTATTGTAATGTTTCGATAAAACTTTGAATTATTTTGTATGCAATAATAATACCAGGATACGTTTAAAATATGCCTCTTTACTTAGTACAATATCAAAGTAATCTCTAGGACCAGCCTTACCACAGAGGATATAAGTAATACCAGAGTGCTCGAAGGATAGGGAAATGTGTTTCGCCTTTACCGAAGCGCTGGAACAGAGCTTAGTGGCCAAGAGGCTAGCGACGTTGCCGCTTTGAACATTGTGTGAGAGAGAGAGGAGATGGACAGCTGATGCACGCACGTTAAACACTACGGCGACAAAAAAGGACACTCGGCCGGGTGTTGGCTGCACGACTTGGCAACGTTAGCTAGCTAATATCGCTTGTCGCGCTCTGCAGCGGCCAGCTAACATATTAACGAAATTACCGAAACACATTTTCCTATCCTTCGAACACTCTGGGTATTACTTATATCCTCTGTGGCCTTACCTATTCTTTTTAATAAGACGGCTAACGGTTTTTTGTATTTTATACCTCAACCAAGAGTAAGAATTTTACCTTTTTTTATCACAATATTTTACGTTTATCAAGTGATCCACTGTCTTCTTAAATGTGTAAAATTATCATTACTAATACTTAAACATTTAATACATAATAAAACTTGAGCTTTAATTTTCAAAACATATAATTGATAGAATAAAACTTTAACAAAGAATCTCATAACTAATACGTTCATTACTTGAAACGCATTTCAACGACACTGTCGCCATCTTCAGTGATGAACGATATACAACAATCTAACAATATTTAACTATAACTAACAATTCCATTATTGTATGTCATGGATCATTGAAGATGGCGACTTTGTCTTTGAAATGGGTGTTTAGTAATAAACGTATCAGTTGTGAGATTCTGTTAAATGTTTTAATAAATCGTAATAAAATTTTCACTAAAAGAAACTTTATGCTACTTATCTCACAAATAGCTTTATACATACATATCAAAACTTTTATTTATTTGTATATTTTTAACAATGTTGAAAATTCGTTTTCAGAACATTGCATTGATGGAGATAAAGAAGTTCCTGTGGCACTCTGGAGTATTGACGGTGCACTCATGAACGCCTATGTAAGTTACAAATACAGTTTATTATTACTTACAATAGAACTTCCTATAATTCATAGGATTTCAGCAGTAGTGTTTAGATTTCTTTTGGAAAAGATACGACTTGGGTTTTATCAAGTAAAAAATATTATTTTTTACTTATATATTATATGATATAAGTCTGTATATATTATATATACAGCTTTGCCTTGAATGTTTTAAGTACTCCGAAAGCAGTTGCAGAGAATTTTATGGTGTTCTTAATGTTGTTAATATTTAACTAAACCAAAGAGTCAAACCCACAAAGTAAGTTTTGTCAAAACAACCAGGAAACTTATTAATTAATTTATAATAGTTGTAAAAACCAGCCTCTTTGTATCTAATATATATAATAATAATATGAAAACCGTACCAAAGTGTTGTCAATGTAATGTTAAATAACTTAAAATGTTTAGTCCATGAAAGTAACTCTAATTAAAATTGGGCAGAAAATAAAGTTTGAGAAAAAAATGTAATAAATGAGTTTTATTCTATAATACGTTATTAGAAGATTCTAGGAATATTTGTTACAATTTAAATACAAACCTATAACGACTACATTTATAAAATTAAATAATATGAATTCTTATTTTTTAGGCGTTTATTGACAAAAAATCTCACCTCTTCTTTAAAGCCACATTTGTTGAACATCTTGTCTTCGTTTTTGTTCATTCATTAGGTTTTATTTTATTGTAAGTTAACTGTATTGTTTGATATTATAGGAAGAGATTAAAGACTCCTAAGTAGAGAAACAAGCCAGCGAGATAGTTGCTAAACAACTTAAAGAAGTTCCTAAACTATTGTTGTAAAGGTAAAACTACAATGTTATAGAAACATTTAAATTAATTTGTTATTAGGATGGAAATAACTGTTTAGTAATTAATCGCACTAGTAACAATAAAATCTACACACACTATACTAAGTACAGTTGTGGCGAATAATGTTTAAACTTGATATTTAGGTATAATATACATTTTTTTAAATTTATATGTGAAACAAAATGTATAATACAAAACTAATTGAACTGTAGTTTACAACCGAAGTAGGTAGTATACATAACTAATGTATCTAATTCCTAGCAGAATAGTAGCATTCATCTGTTTTATTTAGTTTAAAATTTAACTAAAATTATAAAATTAATATTTATAAACTAATTCTGTTATATATTTCAGGATGTTAAATCAAATCAAACTACTGCGAGAAGATCATACAACAATATCTAAACATCAGCCAGCCTTTCTTATGTCCACTTTAAAACACAGGCACACATTTTTATAAATTAAATTCTAGGTACCTTAACATATCAAGTTGTTTTTATTTATTAAATATAACTATTTTATATATAACTACATTAATAAAACATTATCAAAAATGTTAATATAAAGTCTTCATTATCAGTGAAAAAATCTATTAATTATTAAGAAGCTCAGTCTTTGTAACATAACCTACATAACTCATGTTACCAACTAAATGTTGATGATACGACATTATTTGCAAAAGTAAGTTCAAAAGTTTACAAGCTATTAGAACAGACATAAGTCATCATACATACATAAAACTGCAAATAAGTCTTTTATGTCCTTCTATGTCAGCGTCAAAAGTAAGTGTTGGGACTGTAAATTATAAATGTGGTGTTTGTTTTTAGTATATAAAAGTTTAACAGATTTTGACAAAAATTAGGTGTGAATAAGTCTGCTTTAGAAGTAGCTTATTTTATTCAATCCTAAAAAACTATTGGGGACAAAATAAGAACAAATATAAAATCAAAGACTATGTTGAATAAATAGATTCAAATAAATGATTACAATAAGCTGATTCTAAAATATAAAATTTTATTTGTTTCTTATATAGGTCAAGCTAATTGAAAATCAATATTTACATTTCTATAACTGTGACTCTAAAAAATGCCTTAAATACATACAATTAATAAACTAAACATATGAAAATAATTTGCTTATATTCCTTTAAATTTAACAATTCAGCAACAATTATGTTATTAATTCAATCTAAGCTACTACAACTCTATGTTATAAATTAAAATACTTTATCTGATGAAGTGAACCAATTGAATAATTCAACTTGGATAGTACTAATTTATTTCAAAATGTAATTAGAACTTTTTGTGATATAATATTATGGTAAAGTTTAATTTTAGTTTTAAAATATAATAAGTTTACCTATCTAGTAAGAGGTTATCATCTGCGATATAGTTGACCAATCCCTGATGTAACTGAATTGGATAATTTAACCAATAATTAATTAACATTGTTCTGAATTAGAGACATTATTGTCATTTTGTATTTGTATTTACACTCAACAAAACAGTCTAGGGACTTAATGCAAGGAAGAAGTCAGGAATGTTTAGTTTAATTGTATACACAAGCGTTTCCTCCTTTGTTCCAAACCACCGAGTGATTTGGTTTTTATTTAAGCTTTTGAGTGATTAAATGTTTGTTACAAAACATGTAACACTGATTACAGGAATGTAGAGGTATAATGGTGATGGAATGTTTTATTTTTAAATTATGTTTCTTAACTTATACTGAATGTCGAATTTGTTTACTGACGTCATAATATCATTTCTGTAGAAGTCGTTCATACTTTCCTCTAAGTACTATTGTATCTGTTGTTTGGTGTATTTCATTGATCACGTTATATGTCCTATTTACTTTGAAATAAATAAAGTTGCAATCAAAATTGACAAGCAAAATATATTCATATGTTCAGCTAGAATATGCCTACTAGTACATTTAGTTATTTTTGTTAAGGGAACTTGAAAAAAAACATTATTTTATAATATGTACAAAAGCTAACTTGTTTATATACATGGAACTGTAACGTTATCTATATAAATTCCAACTTATTTTGTTTGGACAAGATGCAATTGGTTTAGTTGGCAGTAAAGTTAAGTACAACTTTAGTCATGTTAGAATTCTTTAGTTATAAGAGTTTTAGTTTTATTATTTTACAGTGAAAGTAGCCTGAACGAACCATGCATTGAATAATTAGCATAAATTGAATGGATAGCTTTGACAATAAGTAGAAGATAGTTAAGTAGTGAACTGATTTAAAACTTCATGCAAAGTTATACTCAAATTAATTGTATTCGAACATAAGGTTTATAGAGTCGATGGAGGTATTAAAATAATGTACATTATTACTAATTTCTAAAGTAACATTTACTATGAAATATTATATTATACATAATATCTATAGAAAAATATGACTTAGACGAATGGTTTAGTTAAAAATAAAGAAAGAAGGAAACTTATTTTTTGTAATCTCTAATTGGTTATAAATAAGGGAACCGACATTAATAACTGATTGGTTATTTTAACTGGTTAATTGAGCTAGGTGTGTTATTTCTGAGCTTTTGGTTAATCATTTGTTTATATAATTTTTTTTAATTTACGCAATAAAATATTAAAGCAAATAGATAATGAAACAGAACGAAAACGCAATTATTTATGATGCCCTTTAGTAAAGTTGCCTTGTTTAGTAAAGATACTTGCTGGTTTAGATAAATCATTTAATTTACAATCTAATAATGACTTAAATTAGTTGTTTCACTGTTTTTTACTCAATTATTTGTCAGTTTAAAAATAAACCTTAAACTAAAAGCCGCATAATATTCTACCTAGAAAAACAACGTTCAAATTAAATATCTTTCTTGTAAACTAAATCATAAGTTTTTAAAATAATCATAAATCCAAAACATAATTTGCCATTAGCCTATAATAAGACATCAAACAACGTAACTCTGAGTTATTAAATTCAAACTGAGCATCCTATTATATTATTTTTAACTTGTTTACAATTATTTCTATTTATATAAATGTACTTTTTTATTAGCTTATAGTTATTATACATTTTAAAAACAAGCAGTTAACTACTACATGTTACAATAAAGTTAATAGGCTAAAACTCATGTGGTATATTTTGTAAATAAACTTTGAACTTGTAATGCAGGAATAATACAAAAAACTACGTTTATTTGTTCAAAAAAAATATTAAGGACAGTTTCTGTATAAAATGAATATATTTCTGGTTTCTGATAAATAAGAGTGACAACATCATTTTTACTTGATAAAGTAGCCGAGGATTCTAACGATACTAAATCATGTTAGCAAGCAATGATTCAGCTTGTTATGTATGGCGCTGTTTTAATGAAACGTCAGAAGCAATGTTTGTTAAAAATCCTTGTAAATTGGCAAACATATTGTACCTCCATCAGATATAATCTATCGACATAATACAAGTCCTAAGACAAAGAGTACCGAGTCATTTAAATAGGAATTTTCAGAATTTGTAGATATTATGTTAATATAATAAAGCAAATAAAAGAGTTATATAAGAAATCACGGTTAAAAATTTCAATAAGAAGCTGGTAAACAACAATTCCATCATTGTTAAAGCAGACCGGGAAATTCGCTTGTAGTAATCAATGCGACAGACCATGGAAAAAAGGTAAAAGAATTTTTCACCAAAAATAATATTTCTAAAAACCGTAAAACAGTGCTTAAACAAATAAAACATATATTTACGGATTCAAAGAAAAGATCTTTCAAAAAAAGATTAAAGGTGTCGATAACAAATCCGGCAATATACTAGTCGCTATGTGCAGTTAATAAGGTAGACAAAACAATCAATTACATTATTTGTCTCTTATAGTTTTGGCTGCTACAAACAGTTTCCTTCGATATAACTAACCTTTACAATATCGTACCTATAACAGATACTGTCGGAATCTTGGAACAGAATCTCATTGACAATAGTAAATTGACCAAAGAAACAATAACAGAACCTATCGAATTACTCAAAATTTGCTTGAATCAATTTGCTTTCAATTCAATGACGAAATGTTTATACAGAACCAAGGCTTAACAATGGGATCCCTTTGTCTGGAATCTTGACTGATATCTTTCTTTAACGAAATTGAAAACAAATACATCAAGAATACATTTAAAAAACGATACAATAAAATTATATATTTAAAAAGATACGTAGAAGATATAACATGTTTATTTAATGGTACAAAACGACAACTAAACCAATTAAATCAATTTCTTAATAATATCCACCCAATGATCAAAATTACAGCAGAAAGTGAAAACAATAATGAGTTGAACTACTTGGACGTCACCATAATGAAAGAAAAACAAGCACAAATTTAAAGTTTACAGATAGCCTCCTCAAACTGATCATACCATCCTTTTAACTTCTAATCACCCCACAACCCATACATTATAAGCTTATAGTAGTTTTGTAAATAGAGCATTAAAGATACTTATGGAACATGCCGAATTTATCAAGGAAGTAAATTTAATGTAAGAAAATGAAATCAGGTGTATCGCTACTGCCAATGTATACAATGCCTCTATTGATGATAAATACATCAGCAAACAAAAGACAATTAAAGAGAAAACTCAAATTAAAAAATCTGGTAATTGGTTGACCGTGCAGGCCAACCATAGAACTTCCCGCTTAGTTTGAATTTTAAACGCTTAAAAATGAGTTTATTTGTTAAAATACCAAAAAACGAAAATTTGTGAATTTTTAAACAACGATAACTTTTGAATGCGTCGTTCGATTTTCATTTTTAAAAAAGCATTCTACGCAGTTTTTAAAGCACAAAAAGAAAATGTACAGGTTTATATTGATTGGTTGAGAAATCTGGAAGATATGTTTAAAAAATACCAAAAACAAAAATTTGTGAATTTTTAAACAACGATAACTTTTGAATGCGTCGTCCGATTTTCATTTTCAAAAAAGCAGTCGACGCAGTTTTTTAAGCACAACAAATTTATACATGGTGTTATTATGATTTTTTCGCACGCTTTAAAGTTATTTTTAAAAAACATAAAAATTCCAAAAAAAATTTAGGTTATTTTTTTAATTTTTTTCGGATTGGCTCGATGGATTAACTCTCAAATCTAATCAGATCTAAGTTTTGATACACCCTTTCGAATGACATGTCGTAGAATTCAATCGGTTGATTCGTTTTTGAGAAACTGTACGACAAAAATGTATTTACACACATACATCCAAACACACACACACACACAC
>JAGFPH010000580.1:314022-332419 GCA_018207615.1 Philaenus spumarius
CACACACACACACACACGGTCGGACACCTCGGCGGGAATAGTCAAAACGTGGAGATTTAATGAAAACTCGACTTTCAAAAATCGGACCGAAATCAATAACTTCCCTTTATTGGTAGCGGGAAGTTAAAAAACAACTTACACCACCTGAGCCTATAGAATAAAAAAAATATATAACCATAAAATACAATAGTCAAATTGACCATTCAATGAACAATATTTTCCTCAAACAGAGATTCTATTTAACATACCGTATTAGTATTAGTAATGAACCTCAGAACGTAATAAGTAGAAATTGATGCAGAACCACTACAGATAATTTTGATAAAGGAGAATCAGATAATTTTGATGAAGGTGAATAATATCAACTCTCATGTAATGACTGTAATAAATTATATATATAGACTGGCAGGTAGAATTTTCAAACAAAGATTCAAAGAACACATACCGAGATATAAAACATTATTATACCAAAGGCCTAAATATACAGAACATCTTATAGACAATAACCATGATTACATGATAATAATATCGATTAAAACCTTGACATTCTTCATAAGTGAAGAATGGGAAAATAGCTAGATATATTAGAAGAGTACCAAATGTATTCCCACATTAAGCAAGATCCTGTTATTTTTGAAAAATTGAACTTTGCCTCCAACTCAATATATGACTCACTTAATTCCTTGAGCAAGATAAATAATTCAGTCAACTGAAGGAAGACAGTGTAGTAGGATGCATAGGACCCAAAACTTATATTTATTATAACTCATATAGTGAAATTAGTGACTTTTATATTTTTAAAATTTGTATTATGTTTATGTGTTTGTGTTTTTAATGTATGAAGTTTTTATTCGTGACAAGCACGAATCCTGATGATGTCTCTGTGTAGATGACATGGCAGTAGCTAATTAAGATTCAAATAAGATTATTTTAAACAGACTGAAAAGATAAATACAATAAATATATTTGGAATAATAAACCAAAGGCTTGAAATGTAAAATAAATAGTAGATACATTTTTATAATTAATATATTTATTTCTATAGCTCTTTTTTTAGGATTATTTTTACTAAATCAAATATCGACAAATTTTTATTTTGTTTCCCCGAATACTAAAAATGAGATTGGTATAAAGTTTGTTTTTATAAAAGGTACAAAATATAACGATCCTTTTTTACAGCAGTTATCTATATACTTTAATTTATTTGTTTTTAGTGAGTTTAAAATTATTACAACATGAACTATATAATAGTTACAAGAATTTATTATACAAACTACATTTTGTGTTCTTACATACATTATCCAACTAAATTTTGTGTTAGTGTTGCTATGACTGAGGCTATTAATAAGCCATATTTTTAAATTGAATAAGTTTCTATTTATGGTCGTTTATTTTTTTTAAATTTAATGTGTTTTATTTGTAGTTTAAATTATTATTAAAAATTAAACTATTCCTGTAGTATTAAATAAAAAATAATGTTAAGACTTAAACAAATACGTTTAATTTTACAAAAATTATAAGTGTATAAAAACGTTTTACTTAGTTTGTAGTGTGATAATCTTTCTGTTAGGAACTATCAATTTAATTTCCACCATAAACCTGTGGTAAAATTTTATAATTCTGCTGATATATATGTAGTATAGTTATTAACACAATAATGGCGTTATTTACAATTTAATTGTTTCAAACACACTGATCAGGAAGATATCATGCTGCCTACTGTGCTAATGCTTGCTTTATAAAACTTTACATTTACAAATATAATAATAAAACCTGAATATCTATAAAACGTTTTAGGGAGCTGAGGTATATAGAATTTACCTAGACGTAAAAAATGCTGCTATATTGCCTATTTCGCAAATTCTCTTCACGCTACTATATTCTATACTGCACAATCAGTTAATATTGTAAAGAATAATTAATTATCAATAAAAAACGAGTAATAATTGATAAAAACATGTTTTACCCGTTTGAACTGATCTTAACGCAGGTCCCTTGAAACGGAGCAAAATGTCTCTAGAATTAAGAAAGTAAGCACCCTAACAAGGTTGTTAAAAAGGGAATTGGTGTAAGATTGAAAATCATGCTGCTTATTAATTATTGGAATATTGGTTTAGTTCCAGCGGTAATTAGTTACTATCGGACTATTTTAACACTATGAATTAACACTATATTTATTTTTACAAATTATAAAATAAAACAATAATCTGTATATGGGTTTCAATTTTGTTAACTTAATTTATCATAAAATCCAGCATATGATCAAACGTATCGAATAAAGCACGTTGCATGCGTGAAATCTTTCTTTCGCCAAAGTTACATGTTCGCACTTGTTCTATTATATTTGTCAAGTACCACAATGTCTTTTCAAAGGTCTACACAGAGTGTTGTGCAAAACCGTTGCCCCATCTTAACTTTATTTATTTAAAAAAAAACCAAACCTGTTAAGATTGTTAAATAGGTCTCATGAAGTGCGTTGTATTTTAGTTTTTAATGTTGCGCATTTTCAAACAATTTTTAATTTTAAGTTTATTTAAAACAAAATCTGCAGTTTGTATAATGTAAAATTAAAGGGAGTAAAAAGACAACATTTATAGTGCTCACAAAATATTTTTATCTTGTCACTCAACCATAACAAATGTGTCCGCAGAAAATATATATCGATGGCTAAGTTCTAACAACACGTATCTCAAAAATTTGCTGTTTTGTGTTATTTACTGATCTAGAAAACAGGGACAATTCTTCATCTATTTCTAATAACACTTATCTTACAAAGTTGAGGGAAATTTGTTAAAATGAGGAAAATGTGGACCACGTATCTTGCAGTTGGTCATCCTGAAATCTAACAACACTTATCTTGGATGGTTTGCATTAGACTTGTGGATGAATTGGAACACATGATTGCTTTCAGGTATGTTATTGTATTTATATCAAATAGTAGTATTATAATATGTATTAACTATTTGTAAAATAGATTAATAAACAGTATGAAAGTATTAAAATATCCCTAATTGTTTTTATTTGTACAGAAAACTCATAGTAAAGTAAGCTTTTAAGATACATGTTGTTATAGTTTAGTTTAATATTTTTCAGGTCCAAGATACGTGGAGTTCAAGGTGCATAGGCCTACAATCGAAGAATTGACTATAGATTAAGAAGTGAAGAATATTTCAGAATTCATATAATAAAAATACTAATACAGTATAGGCCTACATACAGTTTACAGCATATAAATAGTTCTGTAAATATTAGCCATGGACGAACCAAACATAGAAGAAAATGAGTTGATTGAAGATATTTTGGCTTCGTTGAATCAAGATGAAACAATTCGTAAGTAGCCTTACCATTATATTATTACACGGACATCAAAAATTGTAGTACCTTTTTTAGTATTTATTATAGAAGGACAGTTACGAAAGTTATTGCACTATAGATGTGCAGAAACGAAAAATTATGTGTATTTATTGCCGTAAAGACAATTAATTATAAAATAAACTAGGCCTAACCTAGATGCTAAGCTGGTTATCCGAATCAGCTGTTTTATCTGTTATTTTATGCAGTTGGTTGCTATGGCAATGAATATAAAAATGTGTTTTTGTACGTCATGGCTTTATATTTTTCTTTCAAATTTATTTTTTCAATACAAATATTTCAACCAATTAAATAAAAAATTTTTTGATCACTTTCAAGGCTGTATGAGCTAAGATCCCTTTGACGTTCCTGCACGTAAAAAGATTACAAAAAGTGTAAGGAAACAAATAGGCCTACTGAGTGTTGTTTCCATTTCTTTCAAATTAAATTATCACTTATCATTATTGATATACTAATTTTATCCTTGCAAAATAATCAGACTGCTGGTGAATATTTTAATCTAAACTAACAAGGCCTAACCGCCGCACCACACTATGTTTGAATCGGTTGGATATTCGATATAATCGGTTTAACTTAAAATCAGAGTCACATTATACTGTAGTACATCTAATTATTCCTTCCCAAAAAACTGAAAGAATTACTTTGGCCCTAGTGATTGATGTTGTTTTTTTTTTTTGTTTCAGAAAGTGAACGAGTTAACTTGAAGAATTCATGTCCTGGAAAGGCAAATCAACTGTCAGATGTTACCCAACATAAAATGAGTAGTAGGCCTACTGTACCTTTGAGTATTGATCCTGTTGAAATGTTAATAAATACAGCAGAAGTCGAAGATGGTTTGTCAATCAATGACGTTCTGACTGAAGAAATAATAGTTTCTGTGAATGAAATTGAATGTAATGAGCCAGGAACATCTTATCAGGTTAACCCTATTGAAAAAAGTGTTGAATCTACAATGAATTTCAATGACACAAACAAATACATAGAGGCTACTAACAAAAATATAATTGATTCTAATACTTTTGATGATTTTGATAACCCTGACAATCCGGATTTTGTGTTGTCAGATAATGATTTAATAAATGATAATAAGGAAAATAACACAACAAATGTCACTAATGAAACTTATAATCCTCTTGTAAATAATTCCCTTGAAAATAATGTAAATAGTCCACTTGCAAATGATTCCCTTGTAAATAACAATCTAAATGAAGTAGCTAATAGCAGTGAAGAGAATTTGTGTGCTGTTGAAGCAACTAGTGATAATAGTAACACTATTAAAAGAAAAAGAAATAAGCGTTCAAATGAATCTTTGTGGGATGTTAACGTACACAAAAAACTACGTATGACTGGAAAAAAGTATGTGGGCTATGAGAAAATTAAAATAGATGGCAAGGTGACTGTGAAAAGAAGTGAACATGAACATGAAGAAAGGAAGATTGGTCCTGTATGCAGTTCAAAAATTTGTAAAGCAAATAAAAAAAGGAAATGCACAGAAATAACAGAAGTCGATAGAAAGAATATTTTCAAATACTTTTGGCCACTGTCATGGAAAGAAAAACAAGTATATATCCATGACCATGTACAAAAATATGAAACTTACCAGAAAACATTAAAAGATGAAAGTAAACCGAGTAGAAGATCAGGTACATACAAATATTACTTACGTCCTAATAATGGTGAATCTAAACCAGTTTGTAAAGTCATGTTTTTGAACACACTTGGACTAAAAGAATGGATGGTTCAAAACTGGATTACAAATAAAGATGATGTCTCTGAAGGTGAAGAAGATGAAAAAAATGATGACCAACAGGAAAATGGAATCTTTCAAACAGAAACATTAAGTAAAAAAGAGAAGAAACTATCTCAGAAAAAAATTGTTATATCTGAGTGGTTAGACACATTACCTATTGTACCGTCACATTATTGTAGGGCCTCATCTTCCAAAATGTACTTAGAGCCAATTTGGGACTCTAAAGTAGAGTTGTACAGAAAGTACAAAGAATTTTGCTTCATCAACAATAGGCCATGGGGATCCTTGACCACCTTTATGGAAGTATTCGAAGAAAAGAACCTTTCTATATTCACACCCAAAAAAGATCAATGCGATACTTGTTACGCATTTAAAGCAGGCAATGTTTCAAAGGAGGTTTATGACAAACATATTAATGAGAAAGATTCAGCTCGTGGTGAGAAAGAAAATGACAAACAAAAAGCACTTACTGGTGAGATATACTGCTTAACAGCTGATGTGGAGTCTGTTAAGTTAACTCCTATGACAAAGGCCAGTTCCATGTATTATAAAACTAAGTTATGTTCTCATAACTATACGGTGTACAATTTGGCTAACAGACACTGTACATGCTTTTGGTTCACCGAGGTAGAAGGTGATTTATCTGCTAATACCTTCGCCTCATGTTTGTTGCATTACTTAAAAGAACATTGTTCTACTCCACGGCTTCCAATAGTGGTGTATACAGACGGTTGCACCAACCAAAACCGTAACCAATTTCTGGCAAATGCTCTGCTCCACTTTGCAGTCCAAAACGAAGTTGAAATTATTCAAAAGTATCTCGTTAAAGGCCATACACAAATGGAAGGGGATTCAGTGCACGCCAGAATCGAAAATAAGATCAAAGGCAAAGATGTATACATGCCTTACGAGTATGTTAAGTACACAAAGGAGGCCCGAGAGAAGCCTTTTCCTTATGATGCTGTGTACCTAAAGCATGAATTTTTTAGAGACTTCTCCAACATAAATTACTACGATTCCGTTCGACCAGGAAAGAAGAAGGGTGACCCATGTATAGTGGATGTTCGCTGTTTTAAGTTCAGTTATAATGGAACAATTCAGTATAAACTGTCTTTTAATGAAAATTTTGTTGATTTGCCACGAAGACCTAAAAAGGTTGGAAAAGATTTAGAACCATTACAGTTATTCAAAGAAAGAATTCCAATCCCGTACAGCAAGTGGAAACACTTACAAGATTTAAAACTTGTCATTCCAGAAGATTACCACCACTTCTACGACTCCCTTCCATATCAGAAGTAATTTTTATGTTTGAATGTTACAGAACCAAGAACAAATTTTCAAAATATAATTATGTAAATTTTTAAAGTTTAATTTCTTGTTTTTTATTCTTAAATTTAAGAGAAGTTAAATTAAATAGATGCTTTAACTTTTTATTACACCTAGTTGATTGTTTTATTCTTACCAAAAATTCTCTAACAACACTTATCTCACATAAAACTTTAGGCTAACTCCACGTATCTTAAAAAAATTGCTTAAAATATTGGGGAAAAAATTATTAGAGAATAATAACATTATAAAATGAAACAAATAATATTTTTTAATTTTTAGGTATTTTCTTTAATTTTTGTTTTACTATATTTCTAAAAATATAGCGTTTTTTTGCTCTCCTGAAAAGTTGCAGTTTTTAAGATACGTGTTGTTAGAACTTAGCCATCGATATTTTACAGGTTTCGTATACATAATTATAAATCTTATAAGTTCTGTAACTGATATTATAAACTTATATATGTTATAAGATTTTAACTATAACCGTTACTAATGATGATGGCTTGGTAATCGAAACTCGTAGGAATATAAATTTTGTTTAGAGAAACTGTGTTCGTTTTATTTATTTATATAACAGTGTATTGTTATTATTTTGATCAAAACTCTGATACTTTGACGAACATTACTCGTGATACTCAAAATTCCTTTCAAACAATTACTCAAATGTCAGAAAAATATTTATCTTAAATGAACTATACGTAGTACCATCTCCACGATATATTCCTGGAAATACTCTACACCCACACCATTTCTTCTTTCATTGATACGGAATACACAATATTCGTTTTAGATTTATTGTTCGTATTTTGATTAATCTTTTTAAAAGTGATTGATTTCGCTAGTTGTCCATCGCAGTATTATTCCAATTGTTCCAGCTTGGGCACAGCTTTGAATGTGGGCGTTACAACGTCTGGTTCTGTCGTTTTGAATTATTTTAGCTGTCATATTTATCTCGCCATGACTGATGTTTGGCTCATGAATAAATAATAAATACTGTTTATAATTGATACTAAATTAAACACAAAGTGTGCTTTTGCAAGAACTATTTAAACAAGTTTCTATTAACCATACTATTAATAATATTTAAAAATAGAAATATCAACATTTTGAATATTTTAATAATAAACTTTGAGCTTCATGAGTGAAAAGTAATTATTTATTAATAATAACAATAACACTAATTCTCACAAACATAAGTTTAATAATTAAAGGCATTTTTCTACAAAGTCTTCATCCTCACTATTACATAAATGTTTTGTATGATCAGCTTTGATTGTGATCTATTTAATATGATTTTTAAGCTGATCACTTGGCAAGCAATAAAACACTGGAGTTTGTTCCGAACAGTTAGAAAATAATTGTAAATGCCATGAAAATGATTATAGGTAACAAATTTTATTTCATTTGGTTAAAAGGTTTAGCTATATTATTTATGAAATATTTAGTTTTCTGATAAAACGGCATTCCAGTTAAACGGAAAAGTGAAGCTCCACACTACATAACAGAAATAGTATGGGTGTATATTATTGGACGGCCTTTTTTATCGACGGAAACTTGAACTCAGTACATATCCTTTGATATCATACTGTCCCAGAGATTCAATGTGCTTTCCCAAACTTCAAGAACAATAATTATAATTAGATTGGTCTCGAGTCCACTATAATCTTGCAGTTCCACAGTATTTGGATGAGGTATTTCCGCAAAGACTGCTGGGCAGAAATGGTGCCATATAATGTCCAGTAGGGTCACCTGAGTTTTCCCCAATTGACTAATATTGTTTGGGGACTCCTAAAAGCTACAAAATAAACCTTAAAATTGGTTGATTTACGACATAATACCTTACCTTAATGGTTTACACGAACATACCTATCAAAGAAATATTGAATATTTTGGAAAATTAACATTAAACAGATCCCGAAGTTAATTAAATTACTACAAATATGTCTGTCACAGAATTATTTCAGGTTCAACAATGAAATACACGTACAGAGTGATGGTTTAGCTATGGTTTCACCACTGTCGGGAATAATGGCTGAGATCTTCCTTAATCATATGGTAACCAATCTGATAATGAATGAAACTAATAAACACCATTCAAAGATATTGTATTACTTCCGCTATGTTGATGATATAGTATGTTTTGTATTTTAATCGACGGGAGGTGGACATTTTTTGAAATTACCTAAAGAATAGTCACCCGAAGTTGAAATTTACCATAGAATTTAAAAATAGTCATATACTCATTTTTTTAGACTTCACAATTTACAAAAATAATAACTTCTATTCTTACTATATTTATAGGAAACCCAGCCAACCGGACCAAACTATACACTTCAGTTCAGACCACTCAATATCCCACAAATTATTCGCTTACCATAGTTGGCATTGAATACCATCAAATATATAGCATCGATTAATGGATATGATACAGCAATTATTAACAAATTAAATAATAGGTACATCAAAAGAAAAAAAAAGAACGTTGTTAAAAGGGAACCAATCATAATAACAAAATACAATAGGGACATACATTTTCAAACCAAAACAATTTTAACAAAAACAAGGTTATAATACAGCGTACATAACTGACAACCTTCCCAAATCATTTTCAAGGACCATCACTAAAATTCTATAAATTGTCATGATTGCCCTAAAAATTACATTAGACAGACTGGACAACCTTTCCGAATGAGATTTAAAGAGCATATACCTTCCAGTTCGAAACTAAACGCCGCAAAATCCAATTTCACAGAACTTTT
The DNA here is from genome assembly GCA_018207615.1 of Philaenus spumarius. Lineage (NCBI taxonomy): Eukaryota > Metazoa > Arthropoda > Insecta > Hemiptera > Aphrophoridae > Philaenus > Philaenus spumarius. Next base: position 323,230 of record JAGFPH010000580.1, read on the forward strand.
GATAAACGAGGATTATTCCTATACAGACATAAACACAAATGTGGAAATCCTGAATTGTTGTAATAAGGGACATAAATTGAACACTTCAGAGGCTTACCATTTACAGATCCCGTTGCAAATGCTGGCACTTGGACTATCGGCTACTAACCATACTAAACACATTAGTACTCCAGTCGGGAAGATAAACCAGTTCCATGTTACAATTTTATGTTTTTCAACTTATATCTGAGGTCATTTTTAACATATTATAATTACCTTTAGATGTGAATAAAGATTATAATCGACCTCAGTTAGTTGAAAGGATGAGTCACAATATAGAAAGCGGCGTAGGAAAATGTGTTTTGTCTCCACTTTTCCCCACACCCCTCGCCCATCACGTTAGGGCAAGACCAACTTACCATAACATTAGCGCCGAGATCTGTTTATAGTAGTTGCAAGAAAGATAAAGATAACTTGTTGAATGACCAAACCCAGTTCCAATTTAATATAATATTTCACTTATTGATAAGATTTCAACCCCCCCCCCCCACAGATTGGTTACCATATGATTAAGGAAGATCTCAGCCATTAATCCCGACAATGGTGAAACCATAACAAAACCATCGCTCTGTATGTATATTCCTATGTTGAACCTGAAATAATTCTGTGACAGGCCTATTTGTAGTAATTGTATTAACTTCGGGATCTGTTTAATGTTAATTTTCCAAAATATTCAATATTTCTTTGATAGGTATGTTTGTGTAAACCATAAAGGGAAGGTATTATGTCGTAAATCAATCAATTTTAAGGGTTATTTTGTAGCTTTTAGGAGTCCCCAAACAAAATTAGTCAATTGAGGAAAATTCAGTTGACCCTACTAGTCATTATATGGCACCATTTTTGCCGATTCGTTTTTGCGGGAACACCTCGTCCAAATACTGTGGAACTCAACGTTTGCTGTATCCGTGAGACAAATATCTCTTCTGCCGCGAGCTGCAGCTTGAAGAATCCATTAAAAAAAGTAAACCGAAAAAACTTCAATTTGACTCAAGCAGGACGACTGTGAATAAAAATTAAAAAAGAAAAAGCTTCATCATGGTTTTGTGATTTGTGTGAAGAAGATGCTCAGCAAGATATGATTAGGTGTATTTTATGTAAGAAGTGGGTGCATGAAGAATGTGCTGGCGTTAAAATAGGACAAAAGAAGTATTTTTGTGTAGCGTGTAATAAAAAAAAATAGTTCTATGGACTACAATAGTAGCCTAGGTAGGCTAATGAAGATTGTTTTTAACAACTTTTTTTATTTTATATTTCTTTCTGTTTCTCTTATAAATGACTTGTTTATCCTATAAAAATGTAATAAACATGTATGTTTCAATATAGTTTTTCTTAAAAATGTAATACAAATTTATGTTTTAATATAGTTTTTTTTTAAATGTAATACAAATTTATGTTTCAATATAGTTTTTCATAAAAATGTAACAAAAATTTATGTTTTATTATAGTTTTTCTTGAAAATTTATGTTTAAATATAGCTTTTCTTAAAAATGTATGTTTCAATATAGTTTATCTTAAAATGTATGTTTGAATATAGTTTTTCTTAAAAATGTATGTTTCAATATAGTTTTTTTAAATGTATGTTTCAATATAGTTTTTCTTAAAAATGGATGTTTTAATATAGTTTTTTTTAAATGTATTTTTCAATATAGTTTTTTTAAATGTATGTTTCAATATAGTTTATCTTAAAATGTATGTTTCAATATAGTTTTTCTTAAAAATGTATGTTTCATTATAGTTTTTTTAAATGTATGTTTCAATATAGTTGTTTTTAATGTATGTTTCAATATAGTTTTTCTTGTTGCTGTAATTTTTCTTACTATAAACCTTATTTTAATTCGTGTGAATATATTTAAAATATAATGTCATTCGAAATATGGATAACTATTCATAAAAGTAATGTACAAAATATTTTGATATACAACTCTAAATTAGGCTTTTATTACGGTAATAAAATAATTTAAAATTCTGTGGCCCAATGATGGCAAACCTTCCCCTACTAAGTAAAATATTTCTACATACATGTAGTTAGTTTTCATTCTATAAATTAAGAGATATTTGACCTATGTGTTAATATCGCTAGCCTAGTAATAACATAAATCAGTAGAAATATATTATAACGGGTTTAAGCAGACTGTCTGGAGAGCCAATACATAACGGCTCCATTCATCAGCAAAACAACATTATGTTATTTTAGATAGTTCAGTTTGTCATGTATTAATGTTTCAGTATTTGTATTGTTTTCTTTTCACAATATTACCCCTTTACACACACTTGCGTTTTCCTTATAGGTATATTCACAGTTTTCCAATCATCTACCAAGACTTCCTCGGGAAGTTTTATATTTCAACATATATTTTAGTTTAAAAACTTATCTTATTTACGTACAAATAACACAGTAATACAATTACCCGTTTCTGGTGTTAAGAGTTTCAAATACATCTTTTCAAAAAAGTATTAAAATAATTTACCAATTTAAAGTTTCTCTACAGAATTTATACTTATTACATCAACACATTTTTGTTCGATCTGAAAATTCTTTTAATACTAATTTTAAAAGCCAAAACTTTGTTAAGTAACACGTAAAACTAAATTTCTATTTTAATAGATAAATTTCAATGCACTTTCTCTGTGTGTATTTGGTGACTTTTAGAGTCTATGCACCATCGTCAGGATGTTTGCTCCTTAGAGGTAATTTTACACTTGCAAGTTGTCCTTAAACACCTTCGTTCGCACGCGTCGATTTTATAATATTCCTATATTATTTGTGTGTTTTTAGTGTTTTAATGTTGAATTACCTCTCTTCAGCCAACATTCTGGTGACGGCGCATACGAATTGAGACGCTTTAATAAGATCAACAAATAAGCCACTAACTCAATAAAAATATTAAAACTTATATAATCAATAATTGTTGACTTGGATACTTATAATCGAAAATAAGTTTCAAATTCTAGTTTACGTTGCTTTAAACTAGTTACAATTATTCAAGACAAAGAACTGCCTATCTATGGGTTTGATATTACGTTTTCATAGGTAAGAACGTGTAATAGTTGCTGTCTACATTACAATGATTTGTGAAACTAATAAACATAACTGAACTTACTATTACAATGCGGAACTAGGATTACTTTCTGCTTCAGAATTTTTTAATAAGGAACATAACATAATGATTAAACAATATATTCGTATGAAATATTTGTGAATTAAAATAACAGAGAAACGCAGTATAAATTACTTCCATCGACAAATTTTAAAGTCTGCAAAGGGATATTGAAGAATGTACTTTTGCGTGTATACAATAGAAAAAACTTTTTTTAAAGTAAAATAGCAGACACAGTTCCTAACCCAATATGTACAACATCCTATCATTAATATACTTCTACATTCCTGTCACTGCTTCCACAGTGTTCGTGGTTTGTGACAAAAGTCTAATTAACTAAATACTCGGCTAGAGCTGTTGCAAAACCCAAACACTTGGTAGTTTGAAGCGAAGCACCTAATTGCTGAAACCTTTGGGTTTTAAATCAAACGATACATTCCTGATGTCTTTGTTGCAATTGGTTCTCTTAGTGGTTTATTGGAACGTAAATACCAATACAAATAACAAATAGGAATGTATCTACCCATTCCGTTGACAATGATTGACTACATTTTCCAATTCAGTTACATCACAGGTTGGCTAATTTTATCGCAGTGCATACAGTATATTTCAATTTATAATAAACAAACAGAATTGAATTACACTAAACACAAATATTACTACATAAAAAAAACATAAATTACAATATACTTACATTTGGGTTGTTCTATAGTTTTGGGCGTTTGGGTGATTAGTGGGTGTTTTGAAGAATGTTCTTGAATTTGCGTGTTTGAGAGTGTATGCGTGTTTATGTATAGTGTACGGTAAACTAATTTATTTTGAGATAAATTTGTATATTTTCAGTTTTCTCAGTTTTATATATTATGTTTTATAACTATTTACAATGTTATAGTTTTGTATGTGTTTATTAAAATTTTGTAGTGTTAATTTTGATACATTTATGTATTTTGTTAAGCGAAAGAGAAGAGAAAATGGTCCAAACTTCAACTAAAAAATAAAGACTATTATTATCAATACAAATACATTACAATTTAAATTTATCAACATTTTATTATTACACTTCTAGTTGTGTTCTCTGCATAAATTAAGAAGATGGTAAAAAGATAAGATATCAAGATAAATCACATGAACAGTTAAAGTTACAAGTACAAATAACAATCCCTTTCCTTGGAAGTAAGATAATGTTTCTTGTAGCGTTGTGGAGATGTAAACAATGCTTTATGTGCATGTGTTATGCGTGGGAGAAATGTTAATTAACTGTGCAAACAATGAAAACTGTTAGAGTTATATTAGGAAATGGCTTCTATGCACTGTAACATCTCAGGCAATGCAAACAAACGAGGTTAGATCAATTTTTGAAGCAATTAACATGTTAAATACCACAATATATCTTTTGTTCATATAATTTTGTATTATTTGTTTCAGTTTATCTTTAGTTATGATAAATAGAGTAATACTAGGCCTATTATGTTGTGGTGTTGATAGGGTAAATTAAAAAATCCCTCTCCGTTAGACTAAATAGTTTTCTAAACTTAGGAGCGATAATATGACTACAAACAACAACAATTTTGTCAGAATAACAACCTTGGTTTCTTTGTGAGACTTCAGTATTACCTCAAAACGAAAAAAAAAATTTTATCACATATTGTTATTATACAAAGAAAATTCATACATGTTTTTTCCAGGATAGTATAATTGTATATAGATTTGGATTTTTAGACATTTTTAAACAATAAAATTGTAACAGTTCGTGTATTTTTTACAAATTAAAATAATAAGATTAAAATAATGACAGTAATAATAATCAGTTTTTATGTCATCTTCCATAAATAAAAAACATGTATTTTTCAATTCGTGTATTATAAACCCAGATCCTACTCTCCAGTGATACGAAAATAAAAACAAGTAAACTATTGGGAAATACGTGAAACTATGAAATAAATAAAACTTCACACTTATTGCAAAACACTATGAGTAATAATGTAATAATAGGCGTGTCACGAGGGGACATTTTAGAAAGTAGACATGAATATTAATTCTAAGTACTGATATTCAGTAGAAAACTCGTCATGTTTTTAATACTATTAACCTAGGGATTTTTGCTATCGTTTGTGTAGAAATTACAATTTTGCATATTCTGTTAAAAAATTAGTTTTTTTGCGATTATTTCATGTTGGTTTGAAAAATTATCTGATAAATTAAAAGGAAATAAATTAAATGTTAGAAAATGTATTTACATAACAGAATAATAAGACCTGTTTTAATTATACATAAAATCATATAATAGAAAATAACGAACTTTTTAAGATGTTTAGTAATGCATGTGTAATTGAGGATAGGTATTTGACTCGGGTAACATACTTTATTTATCTATTGTCATATCATTTTTAGTTTTAATTGGGTTTTATAATAAGGTCTAAATCCGAGAAAACGAAATCCTACAGATCAAATAATAGGCCTACGTGTTTACTCGATTTACAGCTACTATGTTTATTTTATACTTTTATTTTAACTCATTTACTTCGCACTAGCTCAAACTTAAAGAAGACAAATTAATATATTCTAAAGAAATATTTCCAAAAAATCTAAGCAATCTCTCAAATTTGTTAGGACCTTTTTTATCGGAGGAATTCTTTAGAAAGAAGGAAAAAGACAGTTGCACTAAATATTCTCCTTAGTTAATTCACTTTAACAAGAAGCAGGCGGGGTATTGATCTACTTACACGTGTAGGCTTTGTGATATTATAGCGCCATTATCAGACCATTTAGTTTGCTGAGCAAGAAACATGCAGATTTATTTCCTAAGGTATAGGCCTACAAACAAAGCAAGTTATAACCCAACACGATGTCTTAGTGACGTCATAAAGTGGACAAAACGTAACATATAAGTAATGTTTGTTTAATAGTAGGAAAGCTAGATTTAGGAAATAAAGTCAACGATTTCCTTATTGTTATTGAAAGAGGAAACATTTCATTACGTAAGCAATGAGTAACAGAAATTTAACGTTCTCTTCCATTAGGTACAATTTGTACGTTCTGTAGTGAAATTTATTTCAAAATTGTAAAATATAATTTATTATACAAAATACATTTGTATGTTTCAGCCTGGACCCCATAAACACTGTGTACAAATTTAAATCAAATGTTAGGTTTGAAGAAACGAAGATGGAAAACCCTCCCTGAACAAGTGAAAAGATTATCTCTGAAAAGATAACAACAAAAACGAACTTGATTGAGACTTCAATTAAAGTGTGGTACCATGAGGAACAAATAAAAAAGTTCGTGCCGAAAATTGGAGGAAAGTATGCCTAAGAGATTAGAAATGCTCTTAAAAAATAAGAGCATGCATACTAAATATTAAATGTGCCAAATATGTGTTAATCTTAATTTTGAATAAGTTAAATTAAAAAAAAAACACGTTGAGTCTAATAATTTTTAACCCCTCTGTAGATGCTTGGGACACTTTTTACATTAATAAACATAGTAAAATAATTGTAAATAATAAATTAGGACCCATACAAAATTCTATATTAATATAAAAATAATGTATTATATGATATTATTATTAGGTTATTATATATTATTATTATATTATTATCATTATTATTAATATATAATATATTAAAATTTAAATCTACATACATTTTATTATTACACTTCAAGTTGTGTTCGCTGTAAAAATTGAGAAAAATCTAAAAATAAAATGTATCAAATAAAATACATGAACTGTTAAAGTTAGAAGTACAAATAACTTGATACAATCACTTTTCTTGGAAGTTATATTATGTTTCTTGTAGCGTTGTGGATATGTAAATAATGCTTTATATGCACGTGTTATCCGTGTGAGAAATGTTAATTAACTGTGCAAACAATGAAAACGTTGTAATAGGAAGTGGCTTATATGCTCTGTAACATCTCCCGCAATGTGAACACACGAGGTTAGATTCATTGTTGAAGCAGTAAACATGATCAATATCACAACACAAGTGTTGTGTACTTTCCCTCTTTTGTGCGTATAGTGTTTTTTATTGTTTGTTTCAGTTTATCTTTAGTTATGTTAAAGAGAGTAAGGGTTTATTCTGTTGTGGGGTTGATAGGGTAAATTAAAATTAGACTAAATAGTTGTCTAAACTTAGGAGTGACAGTATAACTACAAATAACAACAATTTTGTCATAATATCAACCTCGGCTTCATTGTGAGACTTCAGTATTACCTCAAAACAAACCAAGGCTATATTATATAATATACAGGGTGTCTTGCAACCATATGAACAAACTTTGACACGTTATTCAGCATGTCAAAAGAGACAAAAAATGTAATATAACATGTGCCTTATCTCATTCCGTTTTCGGTCTGTCTGTATTTGTTTTTTTACAAAATACTTAATATTTTTAGAGGTAGAAAAGATTTTGAGTTTAAACTTTGTACACCTATTTGTTGCGTAACCTTTTATCACTGTACGAAAAATTAGAACAATATTTTAAATATTTTCAAAATGGCGGCCGTTTATGTTATTCACGTTCATGTTATTTGTCTTAAGATTGTCTAACTTTTTTGTGTCTTAACTTTTTTTAATAAAATTTGTAGTTTATTAATTATTTAATATTAATAATATTCACATGCTGAATAACTTGATAAAGTTTGTTCATATGGTTGCAAGACACCCTGTATTAACAATTACTGCAGTTACAGCACTGGGACTTATTTTATTAAATTTATATGCTCATTTTACTTAAATTAAATTAAATTTTACACCTTAATTAACGCCCTACATATTTCAATAGGGATTCGTTTCTGTGAGTAATCTGAAACACGGGTGAAATCTTTCGCTAGCTGTAACTCTAACGAAGCATTTCCAGACCTATGAATAAATTTACTTTTTTCGTTATTTTTGCTAGTGGAATCAGCTCAGAAAGTGCTCGGAACATTATCCAAATAACTTATTATTTTAACTTAAAATAACTTTTAAATATTTTGTTTTTAGAGTAATTCTGGGTATTGTTGACAACTACCAAGAAATACATTTTTCCTTTTTTTTGTCAATATCTCTGTTGTTCTTTGAGCTACAGAAAAAATAAAAATAAACATTGAGTTTTTCATTAAAAAAGTAAAGTTTTTGTCTCTTGTAATTGTTTTGTAAAGTTAGCGGTTTTTGAGATATTTGAATTTAAAAATTTTAAACGGCCACCATTTTTAAAATATTTTAAATATTGTTATAATTTTTCGTACAGTGATAAAAGGTTACGCGAAAAATAGGTGTACAAAGTTTGAACTCAATATCTTTTCTACTTCTAAAAATATTAAGTCTTTTGTAAAAAAACACATACAGACAGACAGACCGAAAACGGAATGAGATAGGACACATGTTATATTACATTTTTTTGTTTCTTTTGACATGCTGAATAAAGTGACAAAGTTTGTTCATATGGTTGCAAGACACCTTGTATATTGTTATTATAGTATAGGATGTCCCCGAACTTTCTGGACCCCTTTTGTGGATATGTTCCTGGGATCGAGACAAACATATTTCACAATATAAACATGGGTTTACGGGGGTGTTTAGGTCATCATAAAATGATCACCCCAAATGAAAACCACTTTATACTTCTTCAGCAAGTCCTGCAGTCTCCTAAAAGAAGTCTTCGCTAGGCTCATTTAAAACCTTGGTGGATGCCCATATAGAATATAAACTGTTCGATATTTCAATATTAGGAACAAAACAGAGGAGTTTATCGTATTTTCATGTTAGCAATGAACTATGAAAAACATGTGTTCCTACAAAATAAATGTGTTTCAGGTGAAAATAGTGCAAAGAGTTTTATAAACAATGAACAACATGTTTTCTTGGAGTTTAAAATACTGACGGTGTCGTAGTGAAAGATTAACAGTATAGTGTGCTGTTTAATGATAACGAGAATGCTGTTAATTTAAACCAGTTATGTTACAGAGATAACATATTTCAACCTTTGCAAGAAATCTGAAGAGCACTGTTTTTTCCGGTGATCTAAGTATTATACGAACTGATGTAGAGTTGCGAGAAGGGTTTCGCTAA
>JAGFPH010000580.1:332429-344505 GCA_018207615.1 Philaenus spumarius
GAAGATAAGTTCCGTTGTACTCGTAGTGTTTTGAATCAGTGTAAAGGGTGTTTATGCCGTATAAAACGATAATTACGAATGAATAATACGGTAGACTTAGCAAGTCCTGTAGTCTAAAGAACCAACCTTCAACAGGCATCTTTGCAAATGAATATCAGAAATACGCCTTTAAGAAATCTGTTTAAGAATGTTGTCATATTCTCTGTAATGCTGTTACTGTAAACTAGATATTTTACAGATAGAAAATATTTCAAACTTTTTCTGAACAGGTTTTGTCGTGGTAGAAGTGTGACTTTTTGTTCTTAGTTGTACCACACGCTGCAAGAGTTGCCCACAACTTAATAGAGGGCATATTGAACATGTGTGGTGAGTTAAAAATAAAGATTGTTGCTTCATTGAACTTTGTATATTTGTCCAAAAGAAAAAAAAACTTTTTACAATTTCAGTTCCGTTTATATTGGCGAACATTATGTATAAGTGCCTTAGACAAATGTTCCATTTTTGTTTACTTCTAAACACGCTCATTTAGAACCATATTCAATATAAAAACCTTAATATAAATTTTTCTTAAGTATCCATTATGGACTAAAATATATCAAAGAGCTATGTAGGTACTCTCAACAAATGCTCGATTTAGAATTTCCTTTATGATGCCGGAATGATTTCCTTTATTCATCCTGCAAAAGTTACAAGTCTCCTGGAATCCAGTAATCGCATTATATAAAGCTCTGTTACAACAATATCTTTAAAATTTTATTGTAAATTATTTTCTTATTAATCTGTGATGAATACATCTATATAATCGTAAAGTAAACATTTCAAAACTAGAATGACATCAACAATCATTAAAGGTGTATAGTAGAAATTATAAATGTTTAAACTCTTTTAAATAAAACAAAGATTTTTTAAATCTTACACAAAACTCTTTAAATATTTGTAAAAATTCTACTTCAACAGAAATACAGTACAAATCTAATACTTAACTTTCTTGTGGCCTTTGCACCTTTTACTTAAGACAACTTACAACTGGTCACAATTTAACAATATCGTAAGACTTCAGGTGTATGACTAACACATTAATTCATGTTCTAACAAAAATACACGATCTACATACATAGAATGTATATGTCAATGTATTACTCCTTCATTGAATAGTTAAAAGATAAATTAGAGACCCGATAAAAGTTGCGATACGTTAAGTGATGTCTTTTATATGTATATTTGAATGTTAATACAATTTTAAAACTACCCTCTTACCCTTGTTGTTAGCATTGACATCACTAAGCACTATCCTATACAATAATTAGCTGCCTTGCAATATTTAATCTTATTTATATTTTAGAAAGAACAATAACAATAAGTCAAAAGTTAAGTTGCATTATTGTACCTTAGTTTCGAAAATATCCTTAGTAATCAAACTTGTAAAGTTTTTAATATTCAAAACATATTTTTTTCTCAAAATATTTGGAGATTTTTAAGTGAGCGAAGTAAGAATATCTGGCCTACATGCCCTAAAGATTTATCAAAAATGAAAAAAAAATCTTTTTTTTAATTCCTTATAACAGCTGATTTTCTTTTCTCTGTTCTGTTTAGTTGTGAATTATAACTTCTTTAGTAAGCATTGATTTGATAGTTCTATTTTTATTCAGTTTTAGTGTTTTATAATAATGAAGTAGCCAAGAAACAGCTACATAAACTTATAAATAACACACCTAAAAGAGTAAAAGCATCGTTAGTAATAAATGGTGGCAACATGTGAGATAAGAAATACCGCTACCAAATAAAAAGAAAAAAAGAAAAAGAGCGCCTAACATATGGAGCAGTGGTATCTTCCATTTTGCGGTCAGTCCATTTACCGGTCAGTCCATTTACCGGTCAAATGTGGGGGTGAGGAGGCTTTAGGGGGGGGGGAGGTTTTCCATTTTGCGGTCAGGTTTCGATTCCTAGAATACCTGACTATTTTGAATGAATAGGTTCCATGCACATAGAGCAGCAACAGTTCTTGATTGTTTGCAGATGTCGAGTTTTAGATCTTCACGAGGAGTTGTTGAAGGAGCCACTTTTATATTAACAGACAGATTCTTCTTAAATCACAAATCATGTCTGATGATATTATAAATGGCCGTTTATTTCAACAAACTAGTCTATATACAAACAAGTAGGCTATATACACATCAGTTAAAAAATCAAATTAAAAAAATACAAGTTTACAAAATTGCTAAAAATACAATAAACAAATTGCAATTAAATAAGAAAGTTATAGCTGGGGATACGGAATACTACCCCCCGGAAAACTACCCCCCCAAGCAGGACCCGACAACTATACTGTTATCGGCAACATACTGTGACTAAACAGTTTAGGTTAGTCCTCTAGTTTTTTTTTTTTATTCTAATTATATCGAAACTTGAGTGTGCGTGACTGGAAAACTGCCATCGGCCTGGCTCGCCGCTCTGAGTCATCAACCTGGCTCACATGTTCTCGGGATTTTAGAAATATGTGACCGCAAAATGGAAAACTATTTTTGACCCACCCCTCCAGATTTTTGGGTTGACCGGTAAATGAACGATTTTACCCTTGACCGGTAAATGGACGACCGCAAAATTTACACAACCGGAGCAGTGCTTCCTTAAAAAGTAAAGAGGTGTAATACCCACATTTAGTGCATAAATGGTATCATGTTATACTAAAATTAAACAATGTAATTAGTTTTTTTAAGTTATCCGGAGTTTTAAATTTCCAAGTCTCCCCCCCCCCAAAAAAAAACAAATTAGCATATTTTTTTAGTTTTTGAGGTAGATATTTAAGATTTTGCACATATATGTTTAGGTATGTGGTGCATTATCTGTAGTATGGAAAAAGTTTTGTTAGGATATAACTCTACAAAAAATATTTTGTACGAATAACAAATAATACAAAATTCAAAATTTATATATTTTTGGTGTATTTTTAAATATGAAAAGAAAGTTAATTTTCCATAATAAAGGAATAAAAGACCTTTAAATCAACACAAAAAGAATGTAAAAATATCCAATAGAAAAATAGTTAATGCTGGTATTAGTGAAACATGATTTTTACATCTATTAACCCCGTACCCCCTTCTGAGGGGGGGGGGGTTAAGGGAGGCTTGACGCCATATTTCCTTAGGATTAGTCCTAATACATTTTCTAATACAAATATTCGAGTACTTTATTACGACATTTGCTGCTTCAGTCTACAGTTGCAGAACTTATTTTGTAGTTTGTATATTCAATTCAATTTAAATTGATTTTGTATAAATTGTTATGATGTTTGAAACTATCAATGTTTTCTTCAAATTAGCTTACAATTTACATCATATTTATTTTTACATTCATATTTCGTGCCAACTCATTTTTAAACTGCCTTTACCAAAAAAATACTTATTACTTGAAATGTAGCTACTTTCTTTTCAAAAAGATATAATATTCATGTGGCCATTGTCACAAACATTAATTAACAGCAGAGGTACACTCAAGCACAATTCCAATGATAATTCTGAGCAAAACAACTGCTATTAGGGGAACCGCTTTAGTTACAATGTTTAAAAAAACTTGTCTTGAATCCGCCCTCACCCTCAAAAAAAATCTCAGGCTACTACTAATACCAATCGGTAATAAATAAGCGTATAAGGTACTAACTCTTGGTTCTAGCTTTTGATTTTAAATTAAGTTAAAGTTTTTAGCAGTACTTGCTTAATATGAGGTGTATACACTTTAGTCAATGATTCAACATCAACAATATCAATTAAATTGCTTAACATTTGATAGAAAGCTTGGCAACTATCATCAATGTAGTAATGTTTGAATTTGATATTAATTGTTAGAACTACATAAATTAATTTGATTGCTTTAAATAGGAAATGCTTATTACAAAAATAAATTTTTGTTTATGAATAAATTGCTTATATAAACTAAAAGTAGTGTAAGTAATGTATTTCATTTGTGTACTAAGCTGTCTCTTTATAAAACCGTGGGTGACAAGTTAATTTAAATAAGATGTATTGTGTTCATTTTCCTACAGAATACAAAGTACTAGTTTCTTACTGAGTTGCCCATTTTACCATCTATATTAATCAGCACTATAACATCTTTGACTTTCCTTCGATATTTTATTATAAATCTTGAAATAACAGTATTTAATGATTAATTAAAATTGTTTAGTAGAACTTAAACACTATTGCCTTAAAATTATATTAAAAATATGTTGCACACTTATTTAACTTCTAAATGTAGTACATTTATTTCCGATTTAATTATTTTTCGGACACAAACAAGCTGCAAGCAACGAAATCATTTGTTTAATAATCCGTCGATTATTACCTTGATTATTAAGTCTTAAAAAACTAAACAATGCATACAGTAGTTTTCAGTTTTCTATTGCTTAAATTAATATACATGTGTTTTAGATTTTGTTTCAGTTGTCTTAAAAACAATTATTTTATTTTAACGAAACATAAATGTATATTAACTTGAATCCACGTACTAGTGACATTTACATGTGATATTGTTGGAATACAACAGTCGCTCAGGTTCGAGGCTTATTAATGACGTTCGATTTACTGTAGCTATAGGCTGCTCCCCATTCTTATTAGTTTAATGAGCATTAAGAGAAGACAGTAAAAACAATATTAAAATTTGTAAAAAATAATCAAATTTATTTATCCCCGTGTAAGTTAATAAAGTTAGAAAAATAACATGTTTGATATAACTTTATCCTGGTGATCTTAATAATTAACCAGTAAGATTTGGTTGAAGGTAAATACTAATGTTTTAAAACTCAAATATGACTTAAATTATTCTAAAAGATATAGACCTATCATATTTAACTTTAAAAACTAAATTAAATATTTCACATTCAATTTAAAGCTTTGTAGCCATAATGATTTTGGGGTTCAGTGTAATTACATATTCGTTTCATCTCTCAATTATTTGAAGTTATTATTTTGACTTACTCGGTCGGGTGACGGACTCATTCTAGTTTCAAAACATATGGATATTTCTTATCGATTTCAACATGAAAAAACCTGTATTATCTTTTAATAATATTATTTTTTGACAAAAACATTTCCGTTTAGAACTTGCTACTCAGAGCCCGAAACTATTTGCAAGATTACTGTATACTTTTTATACTTACAATAACTTTATAATTGATAAGTCCCTTGTTAGGAATAATTGCATAACCAAAGGCTTAATATTAGAATTGGATTTATTATTATTATTATTATTACTATTAGGAAGCAATGTAAAGCTTATAAGTCCCAAGAAGAGAACCTAAAGTAGAAGCTATTGCGAAATGTATATAAAAGTGTAGCAATAGCTGAGACAAGCAAAATTCTATGTTCAGTAACCTGGATGGTTATGGATACGCTTGACTGACCTAAAAAGGGGGTTATTCTTTTAGAGACACCACGGGGCAGCGGAAGCTCTGCCCGTTGATATGCTGCTCTTGGGAGACCTTTGCCTTGAAGGGACACGGTGACAAGGTGAGCAAATAGTATATGTATAATCATTCAATACGGTTACATAAAGGTGTAATTTGGAAGTTCAGCCAACTAAGTTATATATCATTGTGTTTAAAGATTCCGTTACTTAGAGTGCTCTGTCTTGGGACTTAATTAGTTGGAAATGATTAGGATTAATAAGATTGTAGAGTTTGATGTTTGTATGTTTAAATTATAGTAATAAGTAATAATTGGACTTGATAATTGGTGATGATATATATATATATATATATATATACATGTAGGTAAAGTTGTGATTAGAAATTTAGTGATTAAAGTAATTAAATAATACCACTGAAAAACCATCGATGCTGTAGCTTAATTTGTGAACCCTGGGCTTGTGTTATAATCATTGACATTTCCACCCCTAACAAATTGTGCATCGGCCGGGAAACGAACCCGGGCCGCCCGCGTGGCAGGCGAGCATTCTATTTCCTAGGGGTAGAAATAACTGTTTAACTGCCCAGGGTTCAAAATTACAGATCACTAAGGTTCAAGGATAATTAACATAGGAATAAACAAGTCCGTATGTTTTACAAATTATTATCAAGTGGTTCAGTGGTAGACTATTCTTTATTACACTCTCTACAAACAAAACTACAATGAATACCTGATTCCTTTAACACTAATCAATTTTAATAACCTAATTAATCAATTTGACCATACTATCCCAAGACGAAACACTCTCAGAAATAGCTATGTTTGTATAATTCTGGCTTGAATGAGCTTCTACTTTAATTTAAATAAAAAACAACTTAACACTTTAATGATGGATATCTGACAAAATGTTCACCTACCTATTTACCAAAGTTCTCTAACTGGAATTCTCGTAGCCCAAAATGTTCACTTTCCGACCAGCAGCGTTTTCTCCGCTTCACAGGAAAACTAACTCTGTCCAACAGAGTCTCCGCCCGGCACACAAAAATACTGGTCCTAGATCTAGGTCAGTATGACCCTTTTATAGTTTGTCAGATTATCCAATTGATTCTTTGTAAGCGTGTCTTGTTCGAGTCAGCTATTTCATAACTTTCTGCTCTATTACACAATGATGCTCCACTTTATGTGTCTTCGTCTTGGGCTAGTAAATTCTAAACTATTCTAAACTTTATTTTAATTATATTTATTTCTTAAATCTACCCTCTAATCTTAACACCCTTTTTCTTAATTATCCGACCAATGAAAAAGATTGGTTTATATATCATCAAAAAAAGGGTGGCATTTCTGCATCAAATTTCTATATAAACATAATTTCTACATACATTTCTGAAAATAAACTACCACCGGAAATAATTTGTTTTTTCATTATTATTTGGAAAATGTGGTTTGACAAAATAGTAAAGTCGTATTAGGTATTTCACTTTGGAATGAGAGATAATAAATTGTAAACTCGTATACAACTTTATTTTGGCATTCTAAAAGTTGTCTCAATAGTCTCATAAAATGTCGTCTTAAGATGTTCAAGTTCTAAGGCCACAAAAATCAAATATTGACATTGACATTACTATGCACTATCCCATACAATATTTACTATCTGTCCCACAATATTTAAATTTAGTTTTTATTTATTGAACAACAATAACAACTAATTGAAATTTAAGTTGCATTATTATATCAAAGTTTGAAAAGTTTTCTTAATAATCAAACCTAAAGGTTTTAATATAAAACATATTTCTTTGTGAAAATATTTTGGATTTTTAAGTTAGTAAAATAAGAATACCATGCCCACATGTTTTTTAATTTTATTTAATTCGACAGCACATATTCGATACTTCAATACGACATATACCTCAGTCGATGTGAGATCTTATAATCACCATAATATGCTACTTACTTATTCAACACGTTCGCATGACTTATTTTTGTATATTAAATTTAATTTAAATTGATTTTGTATTCATTGTTATGACTGTTGAAAATTTCTACAAATTAATTTGCAATACAAAATAAAAAGTTGTTTTTATAAATTATATTTATTTTTATTCTTATATTTCGTGCCAAATCACTATAGAAAAGTTTATACCACCCAAATCATTATTACTTGAAATGTAGCTACGGCAGTTTCATCTACAAAAGATGTGATCAGGTTTAACACATTGTCATACACATAAATTACGCGCTATCAATGATGAATGAACACTCAAGCATAATACTTGACAAAACAACTGCTATTAGGGGAACCACTTTAGTAACAATGTTTAAATAAATTTGTCTTGAATCCGCACTCTCCCTTTAACAAAAATAATCTCAGGCTACTACTAATACTAATCTGGAATAAATAGGTGTATTAGGTACTAACTCTTAGTTCTAGCTTTTGATTTTAAACCAAGTTAAAGATTTTAGTAGTACTTTCTTAAAAGGTGGTTTATAAACTTTAGCCAATGATAGATAGCAATTGTTGGCGAAACACTCAACCGAAAACTTAACAACTACCGTGTATATAATGGACATAGGCAGTTATTTGAGATTTATATTAATTGTTAGAATTACATGAATTGATTGTTACTTTAAAAATGTTTTATGTTGAGAAATGTTTTCTTACAAAAATGTATCTTGGTTTATGGATAGGCCTATATTGCTTATTTAACACAAATGTAATGTAAGTCATATATTTCAATTATGTGCAAAGCTATCTCATTTTATAAAACTGTGGGTTACAATTTAATTCGAGAAAAGATTTATTGTGATCATTTTTCTACAGAATACAAAGTAGAAGTTTCTTACTGAGTTTTCCATTTTACCGTTTATATTAACTAGAACTGTTAATCTTCGACTAAGATATTTTATTATAAATCTTGAAATAAAACATAACGAAATTTAAAAATTGACTAAAATTTTACAGTAAAACTGAAACACTAATGTCTTAAAATTATATAAAATTTAAGAATAAGTTACACAACTATTTAAATTTGATATGCAAATTATAGTAAATTATCTTAAGTTTTACTTCTTCTTTGGGCACCAACAGGCTACAAACAACGAAAATATCTACTGTTCAATAATCCGATTTTTGTCACATTGATTGTATATTTCTCTTTTTTGGCCATTTTTGGGGGGTAAAACCCTTAAAAAATCAAAAGTTAGAAGAACGAAAAACTTTTGAAAAATTTAGATTTTTCTCGTTTTTGGCCATTTTTAAATATCATATTTATTAAAAAAAAAAAAAAAATTAACATTTCAATCTAAATTTAAAGTTTGCATCTACCCTGATTAGCAAAGTATAGTATACTTTATAATTACCTGATATATCCAATAAATCTTGTTTAATCCTATACATTAAAGCGGTTTTGGAGTTCACTGTAAATATTGCGTATTCGTTTCATCTGTCAATTATTTGAAGTGTTTATTTTGGCTATAACTCCATTGGGTGATGGACTCATTCTGGTTTCAAAACATATGGATATTTCTTATCAATTTCAACAAGAAATAAAAACCTGTATTATCATCAACAATAATTGCGTTTTCTAACAAAAACATGATAGTTTTGAACTTAAGCTACTAAGAGCCCAAAACCATTTGCAAGATTACTGTTTACTTTCTATATATATACAAGAACTTTATAATTAATATTTCCCTTTTACTGAATTATCTTACCAATGAAAAAACGTTGGGTTATATATCCGTACATGTTGGCATTTATGGATCAAATGTTTCCATAAAATGTTACAAATTCAGAAAATAAATTTAAACTATCACCGGGAAATAAATCTATTTTCCATTAATTGCTGGATTACTGGGAAAATGTAGTTTTTGACAAAAGAGCTGTGTAACGCAAATTTATAATAATATGTATTAATAAAGGCTCTATGTCTTATAAAGGCTCATCTTGCATGTAATAGAGTCAAACTATGTAATCCAGATTCATAATAAAGTGTTATAAAGGCTTATATTATTTAATATAGGCACGAACTATGTAATATAAACGTGGCATATGTAATAAAGGTTTGTTATGCTTCATAAAGAACAGTTCTATAAAACAAAGAATCATGCTATTTATCCCTTTGAGGAGTAATAACTTCATATGACGTGATTTCATTTGTTACAAAATGAATGATGATGTCATTCCAAAATAGGAGTGGAAGATCTCACATTTTGACACGCTCCCAGAGTAAGAATTTTTAAAATCATAATTATTAAATATTGTTTACTATATCCATTTTTAACACATTTACAACTGTAATATTATTTTTAACACATTTATTTCTTTAAAATGGTTGAAAAATCGGGTTTGGGTTATGTAAAAGTAATCACATTATATGACATGATTTTTTTCAAAAACTTAGAACAATGAGAAATAAACACTTATAAAATTTTAGTAATTGACATATTATTAAAAAAACAAGCAGTTCACAAACAAAGTAGTCAAACAAGTGAAACCCGCGGAACAGAAGAAAGAAGCAAACAAAGCGACGAGGCAGTTTTGTGTAAACAATGTCATGCCCGTTCTACATTGTAAAACACTATAAATTAAGAAACTCTATTTCGATTAGCGGGAACCCAGATGCAATTGTGTTCCTTGCAAATGTATATTATTTATTTACTTGTTTGTGGCTTTTGACGTTGTTTACTAGTGAAATAGGCTCAACAATCATATTCTCGTATCTGCTTTTATTATAGTATTCTGATATTAAATGAATATTGGTAAATCCAAATCGTATTTTCAATGTATAATTAAAGCCTTCACGAAATAAGTGTAAATTCATTTTAAATAAACGATTCTTCATTTAAAATCAAGGTAGTTGATGTTTCATTAATAACTCATCAGCAACAACAAAACCAAAGATTTAATGTTACTGTGTACTGTTTCAATAAAATTTAATGAAATTCATCCACTCGAAAAATATAAGTTTGATCTTAGTATTGAATATTTAAGCCATACATTGACATTTGGATCTGGTCCCGTACATGGCTTGTTATTAAATCGTTTGCATAGAATTCAACCAAAATACGCCATATATGATAGTTTGTAATAAAAAGTAAATAAATTGTATGAAGAATAAATTGATTAAGAAGATATTAATTTCTGTTGAATTATTAAAAATCATTGTATTTTAGATGAAACAATTTATAAAAAGTAAATTTTAAATGTAACCTAATTTAATTTAAATATGACGCAATTGAAATATAAATTATATAAACATAACTAAAATGCAATCTAATTCGAAACATAATCATAGAATCGAATGAATTTTATGTTTTTAATGTTAAAATTCGAACATAAATAAACATTACAAGCATTAGGTTAAAAGACGATGTTTTGAAGTATGTTTAGTTTAATAGTTTGTTTTGTAATTTGACTTTAGTAAATCAACTAATTATTACACTTTTCAATATTTACAACATAAATGTAATAAACATTTATTCAACCTTATAAAATGCAACTATCTAAAAAATAATAACATGCTTGTTACTTTTGTCGCAACAAATTTTAATTGGGACAGTTTATGACAAAACTAAATTTATTTAGTACCCAATCAATAAAGCCCTATGCACACGAGCTGTTAATTAAAGCATAAATTTAACCAGTTTGCAGCAATGGTCTACAGGTTACTTTGAAATCTATAAAATAGAAGTGATGCATCAAAGGCTGTCTAATTAATTAGTTTAGAGCTGTAAACCCATTGTTTATGAACTTTTACTATATTTAAATTGTATTATCTTTACTGTATACAATATATTGAGTTACAATTAAAGTACCTTCATGCAAATTAAATGTTTGATGTAAATAGTTGAGTTTAATTAAAAATTGAATTTTTATTATTATTGTATGTTATTTTAATTAAATTTCTCCTGTAAGCAGTGACAATGTACAACCTACAATCAAATGACTTCAAAGTACAATTAATTCTTGCATTATTATTAATTCGTAATTAGTAGTAGTAGTAAGTTCAGAATATAAATTTAAGTTTAATTTAATAATTAATAACAACAATAACACAAGTTATAGTATGACATATGCTAAAGACAGAGGGAACAAGGAGGACTATAGAGAACTTTATAAATAGGGTAACAAAGACAAAACAAGAAAATGGCATGCGAAGACCTCAAACACTATACCAGCAACTGATAGTTAAGAAAGAAATTATAAGGATCTGATGAAAGCAAACAACGGCCATGTAGTGCAGTCCTGTCCCATGCGATTGTTACAGCTGAAAGATTACGCATGTTAGCTAAAACAGGTTAAGGTAAGTGGATAAAAAAATGAATCGGGAGTCCCACATACCGGAAGACTTGTCTTCTGATTGTGCCTAATCGAACCTGATCAGAAAAAAATAACACTAGTTCTTACATATATACGGTTAATAATCAAACATGTTTCAACGACAAAGTCACCATCCTCTGTGAGACATGAGATAGAACTAAAAAATTATAACTGTGAGTTTAAAGATTTATAAGTAACAGTGTAGTAGTATGAAACAAGGAAAATTTTCTATTGGACTTATTAACTTAAAACAATAAATTTTAAGCACAAACACAATTCTTATTCCGTAATAATTTGAGTAGGCTAAACTTAACTAAATTGCGCTATGCGCAGCTTCCTCGACTTCAATAGTCCAACT
>JAGFPH010000580.1:353841-372567 GCA_018207615.1 Philaenus spumarius
GTCTCTCGAGTTTCATAAACATCTTCACCCACCGGTGTTGCGGTGGATGGGAGGGTTTCCATTTCATTATCTTCAATTTCCTTATCATCCATAGGCGGTTCGTGCCGAGGCATTAACCGTTTTCGGGATTCGGTTCTAGCGTAATCTTCGTAATCATAATCTTCTTCCTCATCTGCATAGTATTCGCGAGACTTGTTTACCAATTTTTTACGTTTTAAACTTTGCGGTGGGGGTACAAATTTACGTTTTACATCGGATCTTCCAATACTCTCGGGATCCAATTCCTCCTCCTCCTCTTCTGTCGAATCCAATATGTATCTACGTTTTAGTGGTTTTTTTTCTACATCTACCAATTTTGCAACGTCAGCATCTAGATTTTTTCCTTTTCGGAAACGAGTTTTTTCAAAGGATCTACAATAGGTTTAAATTGTTTTTCCAACATCGCTTCTGAATCTAAAATACCGCGCGTTAGAGCTCGGTGTTTTTCTTTTATATTTCTACGCAATTTACTTATTTCTAGGATGACCTGTTCGTTCTCCATAGGTCCTTCCTCGTTGACAATACAAATTTAACTGACCGCTAAAAGATGGGAATCGATAAGTTTTTTGATTCGCGTCAATATATTTGTATTATTTTTTGATTCTAAACATTTTTGAATTCCAAAAATTGATAGTTCATTCTTTTTCACTTGACTTACAGAATTTAAAAACTCATCATATTCGAACACATTATTGTTTTTAAAGAAATATAATTTTCCGTTTGTAAATCTGAAGACGGAATCAAAAGAAGAGGGAATTCCTACAAAAGTTTTGTAAATTTGACCATATTTTGAAACGCGAAATTTACATTCATCAATTTCCATATAGTAATTATCGTCAAAGAAAATATATGTTTTACCTAAATAAGAATTGACAGCACCTTGCACTCTAATATTTACTCTTTTAACCAGCGATTGTAAATCAATTGGGTAACCGTATTCAAGATGCAGAGATGGAATTTCCAACATATATATCTTTTCTTTTATAATCATTATAACAGCACCGTTTGGTCTTTGGTAGATAAAATCTATTTTTTCAAAATCGTTTGGTAAAAAGTGTAACCAGTCCCTTATCAATTGCGGGTTGCTAATTTCCTCTTCCCCATCGAGTGGAACAATCCAAAACCATTTTTCATAAAAAATGTAAAGTTCTTGATTGATTATTAAAAATGTGTTGATATTTTTTACACCGCAAAGATCGGGTTTTGGCGCGCTAGGAGTTGCTGTGGGTTGAGAGATAGCGGTGATGGTAGTGGTGGTGGTGGTGGTAGTAGAGGTAACAATTTTTCTTTTCCCGTACAAACTTTCTATCGCTAAAACATCGTCTGTTGTAAGGTTTGTATCCGCTTTTTTGTAATATGCGTACATTATCGAGTTTCTATCACTTGAATGTGAAATTCCTAAAGAATGCCCGATTTCATGAATTAAAACCGAAAATATACTCGTTGTATCATCAGCACATTTTTCAGTTTCGCTTTCCAAACACCAAGCTTCATCCAGATCCATATGTATTTCAACCTGAGAACCGGTTTTCGTGGGGAAAAAAGAATGACCTAAAATCTGTCCGCGACCATCTAAATCGTATGGACAAACAGTACCATCTTTTTGATACCTATGCCGTCCTCTTTTATTAGAAATCAATATATCAGGATTCTGTCTGTCATGTATGAATTCAAGATCTGTATATTTTGCCCAAGTTTTAAAAGCCAATTCAGTTAAATCCGTCAATTGTTTATTCACAGCCACATAATACCAGCGCAACTGTTTCTTATTCCATTTTGATGATGTTCTAAAACTGAAAATTTCATCTGCTACACCACACCTTTTTGTCATCATCAATTCTAAGGTTTGATTGTTAAGTTCGCCGTCAGTTGTAATGTTATAGTATTCTTGGAATCTGAACAAAGCGTCAGTCTTCATATCGATAAAAGAAAAATCGGAAGCATTTTCCAAAGAAGATGATAAGTAACCGTAATCCGTAAGATACTTTATTGCAAACGATGTACAATTTTCTTCTGCTAAACCGTTTGGCAACAAATAAAGAAATGCAAAATAAATAAGCATTTTTTGTTGTTGTTTGTTCTCAAATTAAGTAATAACACCTCAAACACCTTTATAGGGTAAATGAAATAATAAAGTCATATACACAGAATTTGTTTATTATATATTGTTACGTCTCCGACTTCACCTTCTGTAATTTTCCTTATCCACTAGTTACAACTTCTGTCTACCTTCACCAACTTCCAAATAGTTTCCCTTTTCTCCGCCAGACGCCACCTGCGTACAGTATCTACTCTGGGCATAGCTCGCTATCTAGCGGTTGGCTTATCGGATATACCGAACAGCTGACGTTCTTGACCGTTAAACTTGCTACTTTGGAACTTTCGAGAACCGAGTCCGCCATCGCTTACACTACAGGAATGTCCGACTTGTCATGTCGCTGTAAATTATTGTCGTGGATTAATTCCTTAAGTTTTTTGTCGCGAGTTATGCGGAAGGCCAATTAACATGCATTTGTTATAAGCCTTTATTTTGTCAATACCAGGTATGTGGAATGTTTTAGCCTTACTTTTGTTAGTTATGAAATATTTACTTGTAAAATTTAATAAGGTTAGTTCAACCGTTGGCTTGTAAATAACTTTTCAAACTCATACAGTTTTATTCAAAACCTATGTATTTCATTTTTACTACAGCCTAATTTTAAAATTCTAATCTTACAGCCTACAAAAGCTTTAAAGCTGATGTTATGTTGTGTATTACTAAAGTCTTAACATATTTCAAACAAAACTAGCCTAAACTGTTCTGTATTAATTAACTGTAACTGAGTAGTTTTCTGCATTCTTATGCAACATGATACATGTTGTATTAACTATTACAATCTCTAAGTAGCAATTTGTCACCTTGTGCTACAAATTTTAAAAAACAGCTAACTCAAAAGAACCATCTGTTTCATGCTTATTTAAATTAGCTGCAAGTTTTCTAAAAAGGAATTGTTATTTGTGTTATGCAGTTACACTGGTTCAACTCCAGGGAATATTTAACCATACAATGCCATAAGCTACACCACAGCTACGCCTTGAAAAGGCCTACTTTCCAACAGGACTTTAAAAACAATAAAAATTCTTATATCTACAGTGCTTTAGTTACAGACAGAGATTAATTTAAAATATGAACGATCTGCAGTTGATTTTTTGTGATAAATGTTAAACAGGCTGTATTTTGAAAAAGTAATTTTGTATATGTGTACTATATAGGATATGTTTGTATTTAATAATTGGGAGGAGCAAGCTAGCACATTTTGGAACTTAGCCCTAAGGGCTGCATATTAGAAATTATATACCTTTTTTTTTATATATAGAGAGACGTCTCATAATCAATTTTGTTTATTTATTGAATTATTTATAATTAACTTAAGAGTTGGCCAACGACATATATATATTTATTCTTAAACAAATCCATGGTATTGCATGTTAAAACTTTGTAACTTGTTAATCTTTTCTGTATAAATTCTGTAATTATTATTAAAAGGGAGGGTTTTTGATTTTTATTTTTGGGGAGGGCTTTTAAATTCAACTTAATAAAATATATATGTATTCTTTTAAATCTGAAGTTTTTCTTGTATTAAGGGCATATAAATAATTTCATTTTCTTGTATTAAGGGCATATAAATTTTTTTTTACATTTTGGTTAATAAAGCCAAAATTTACATCTATTTCTATGGTTTATTGAGTTAACCTCTAGGTATCTTGTGTATTGTGAGTAATAAGCTGAAACATTCCCACGTTTGGTGATATTTTAAATTTTAAGGTAAGTTTTGAACATGACCAATCTATGTGGCCCAGTATTGCTTCCGATTCCCTATTTAATCGTTTTGTAAGATTGGTACAATATCAATTCCCCCTCCACCCCCTCTCTTCAAAATAAATTTCAATTTCCCACTCTAGTGGGATGTCCTCTTCTTCTTCCAGGTACTCCTGAAAATGTTCAAAAAAATACGACTCCCAATCAATTTTATACTCCTCCTCCTCTTCTTCAAGTTTGAAAAGCTGGCGAAGTTTATCACCACAAAATAAATGAACAACATCCATTTCTGAAATAAAATAATTTATTTATCAAATCCAGCATGAGGATGTTTTGAATTGAATGAATAATATTTTCGACGGAGATTGAATGGTGGTTCATCGGAACCAAGGTTCAACAGCATAAAAAAATCTGTAATAGTGATATTTTCAAAATCAATATCTAAAAACTTATAACCCTTGGTATCACATCTCACTTGCACTAAATAGATTGTAAAATTTTCTTTCAAATGATGTTTAATAGAAACAGGTAATTGCAGTTCATCTATATGAATATCTTCTATTAAAACTTGCTTACATATTTCTATAGCAGATAGTTCAAATAACGTTTGTAAATACATGTCAAGTTCCAGTTGATCCAAATCCGTCACAATTTCGTTCTGTTTGTTCAATTAAAAATATTTCTTCAATTTCAGGATAAGCTATAACTTCACAAACCAATTGTGCTACTCTGTCACCTTTAGTTATTAAAAAATCAAATTCTGAATGATTAAAAAGTAATATCTGAACGTTACCACGATAATCTTTATCTATTACACCGGCACCAACATTAATACAATTTTTCACTGCTAATCCAGATCTTGGAGCAATTCTCCCGTAACAATTATGCGGAACTATTATTACCAAATCTGTTTTTACTAATTGTCTATTATGTTTTGGTATAATAACATCATATGCACTTCTTAAATCAAATCCAGCCGCAAAAGACGACATTTTTTCAGGTGAATAAGCATTTTCAGTAATTTTAAAAAATTGTAATTTTTCGTTAGTACTCATTAAAATTATTATTATAATTGAAATATAAAAGTACTTACTCTTGTATTCACTGACGGTAGCAGAACTAAACTCTTGCACCGAGCATTCTGTTTATATATCGTAGTCCGACTTGTTCACCTTCAACAAAAACAATTGTGAAACAGGAAAGCGTACATTGTCACAGCCTTGCGAAACATGTTTGTCGCTAATAGCCTAGAAAAATAATTGCGGATGTTATTGAATGTTTATCGCTGGTAGCCTTGATGGGAATTTACGTCTTGCGACATTGTGTTGCAAACAAAACCACTTATCTGGTAGCCTTGCTCGGACGTGTTAGCCTTGACGAGAAAAACAACTTACGCCATCACCGGGTAGCCTTGCGGTCATGTTTGCCTTGACGGGGAAAACCAGCGGGCGTCATTATCGGGTAAGTAATTGCGGACATTATTAAAATAATTGCACCGGGCTTAGCCTTGCGGACGTGTTAGCCTTGACGGGAAAAACCCATGCGCGTCATCACCGGGTGGCCTTGATGCCCGTGCGTGCGTCATCACTGGGTGGCCTTGATACTCGCGCGTGTGCCTTGTGACGTCATTGACTGTCAAGGTCAATGACCGGTTAATTAGAGAAATTATGCAAATTAGAGAAATTATGCAAATTAGGGGTTAATTTATGCAGGAATGCGGGTCAATTATGCAAATTAGGGGTCAATGACCGGGTAATTGGGGTCAATGACCTTAGGCAAGTGTGGTATATGGATGACCTTCAAATGACTTTGTCCCAGAAGGAACAAAACACTACTACTTCGGAAAATTATTTTTATAGGCCCATAAATTTTATCAGTATTTATGCAAGGTTAGGCCTAGAAAGTAATTTTAAGTCTAGGCCTAGAAAGTAATTTTAAGTCTAGGCCTAGAAAGTAATTTTAAGTCTAGTCCTAACCTAAAATCATTGTACTGTGTTTTGCCGTTAAGATAGGTAAAATAAAAATCAAACAAACACAATAATTTTAGGCTAGGCCAAGACAGTGAACCAACATTTTATGTTTATTGAATGTATTTACAATTAATGGACATTTAACTGTGTTTACCATCTTAGCTTTGATGTTATAATTAATTCTACACCTTAATTGTAATTACATTAAACGTATGGAAACAGCAAATACCGGTATTTGTATAAAAAACAATATAATAATAAACGGCAATTGAAAGATTAAAATTATGTGTGTATGTTACCTTTAAGGCTGGTAAAAGAATTGAAGAAAAGGAGTGATGAACTTCGTTCCTGAAGGGGGTTCCACGACAGCACACATTTACTTTTTTTATTAGCTATGTAATTTGTTGGCAGACGGATTATGTTCCTTAAACTTTTTTTGAACATCCTTGTTTGTCCTATGTATTTTTTGGGTTAATCTACACGATAGCTTGTACAATTAATTGGTCGTGTCGGTATCAGTGTCGAGTCGGTAAATGTGAAAGACGTCTGCCGATATCGGACGAACATCCTTGTTTGTCCTATGTATTTTTTGGGTTAATCTACACGATAGCTTGTACAATTAATTGGTCGTGTCGGTATCAGTGTCGAGTCGGTGTTATTGATGTATCGGGTCGATATCGTGTCGGTGCCGAGTCGGTGTCGTGTCGCCAAGTGTGAAATCAGCCAATCCCTACCCAATAACGATTAATCGGTATAACTCCGCCATTTTGAATCGGATCGAAAAACAAAAAAAAGTGTATCTAAAGAATCCTACTAGGACCCTTTCACCAAAAAATCAGCAATTTTGAAGCATATTTACTACCACTTATCAATCCGAGAATAAAACAGATATATATATATATATATAAAGTAATTTTCAAATTGGGTCGAGTGTAATAGCTCTTATTTTCTTCAAAAATTCGGCTAATTATAAAGTATGCCAGCTAAATACATATTTGTATTTCAATTTAAAACGAATAACTGGTTTAACGAAACTATAAATATCTACGAAAATATGAATCTGTGACATTCAATCATACTTATCCAACAAATAATAATTTGTCGTTTTATCTTAGTGAAACAAGAAAACTAAAGTCACTGCCAAACAATCTAAGACGATAGAATATAAATAGTGAATACAAAGGTGAAAACAGTTGCTAAACTAAAATTTGTTGTTTGTAAATTAACATCGTAATGGTAAGGATATTTTTAAACTCTTTACTAGTTTTTTGTAAACTTTAATGGTAAAAAACGTTTTTTCTAAAATTAACTGAAATGACACCGATACAAGAAATATGGGTTTGACAGCTGAAAATTGTGGGCTGTAAAAGAATGCTAAAGCAATATAATATGGGTATTTATTATAGGTAATTTGCAGTAGTATTTTTTATAAAAACTTTCACTCGTGTTAATAATGAATTATGATCAGTAAAGGATTTATCAAATAAATATAAATATAAATTAATTCATATACAAATATTTGTATTGTCAAGTATCATCAGAGGTGTAACTTACAGAATTTGTATAAACTGAAAACAAAAACAAGCATTCGTGTATTTGAACACGTGAGGAGTTTTACTTACGTCACGTGACCTAAATAACAAAATGTGTTCGAAAGCTATAAAAGAACCTTTTCCTTACAGAAGATGTTTATATATTTTATGTCATATTTTGTACATCAGAGAGAAACGGTAGCTGTATAATAAATATGTTTAATTCATAAATGACGTCACCGGCAAAGTATGAATACTGGATGGGTCTAGATTAGTTTTACACTGTGTGGTATCTTTATTAAAAATGTTTCCATTTGTGATAATTAAAGTTGTAGGGTCATTAAGAGTTTTGAAAATATCTTAACAGTATTAACTAACCTATACCCTACTCTCACAGTGGAAGCTGTGTTTTGATTCTTTATTGTGCTAATTTGCCCAGTAGAAATTTAGTAAATGTTATGGTTTTTACTACATTTCATTTTATTTGTAACTAGTGGACCCAGCAATGCTTCGCTATTGCTTGAATTAAATTAAAGAATAGTAAAGTTATTCCATTTCATTACATTGACTTAAGTAATCGAATTGTAAAATAGTCTTTATGCCATTTAAGAATATACTACACAAATTTAGATTTATAGTGTGTAAACCTTTATAGATAATAGTGAACCTTTTGTTTGCTTTTACCTAATCTAATAAAACTGATAGTTGTGAAGACATTTGATTCTAAATTAGCCTAATTGGTTGCCAATAAACGTGTTTTGGTTCATTGTAAGCCTAACCTTGTATTTATAGGGTTATTAACCAATATTATCTGGCCTGTGAGGACCAGATATTTTTATATTAGGTTAAGTTAGGTTAAATTCAAGGTCATAGGCGTTGCAGACCGCCATTTCTCTGTGTATCTTCCTAAAAGAGCCTACAGAATGCGCTGGTGCCTCATGTTTGTCAACTCAACTCTCAGTCATTAGTTGTCACGCGTTTAAATATCTTGTGGGCCTGTAAGACCCACCCTGTCCGCTCACGTGACTTTTTTGTCATAGCTAAGTAATATGACAAACAACTCTTTTTTTTTACTTTAACTAGCCTAATTCTTAATATTTGTCTCTTAACATCATTCTTATATAGGTATAGTAAATAAAATAATAAATCAAAATTTAAAAATTCTTAGCTTGTTCTGTAATTTTAAAGAAAGCAATGTACTTTTTCTTAAAAATTTCAAGATCGTTTAATTTAATTATACTACTTTTTTGTGAGCAATTTATTTTTGTTAAAATATTGTTATGCTACTGAAAACATTCCTAGGTTTGATATAAAACATGTTTGGATCAACAAAAATAATTAAATTTCTTTATAGTTTTTTGTTTTTGGGTCTTTCAGGCCCAGACCGTCCACTTACGTAAGTTTTTTGCCCGTCAGTTCTATTATAGGGTTAATATAGATCTCAAGAATAAACGTACGTAGAGACTATGTAAAACGCATAATAGTCTTCTTACCATACATTTCACCGAGAAAGGAAATAAGAGAAGATTATTCAAATCTGTTTATGTTACTGCTACAAGGACACGCGTTGCTTTCACTCCGATAGTTAGTGTCATCGTAAAATAAATCTGTTATACCAGCGGTTAAAATAAATTCATGTTTACGTAACTTTTCGCTCACACTGCACAATGCCACCTATAGACTAATGAATGTATATTGTATAATCTTTATAGATAAATCCGATAATAGCTAATCTCGCATTTTCCTCCAGAGAATCCATACAGAGACTAAACTTTAGGGATTCCTAGAACTGTTTAGGCCCTATACTGTTAAGGCAAAACAATTAGTTCTATGTATATTCACCGGTGTTCGTGAAAATTGTATGATAGTGTTAAATACAATATTATTTACTGTGACAGTTAGTTACTTGTATACTTAATGTTGATAGAACATCTAAATGTTGTAAATAATTTCATATAGGCTACTGTAATACTAAAAACGTTTAAATACTAACATGCCTGATTATCTTTGTTTTCTTTTTCATGTATATAAAATTATAAGAGCTGATTGATGAAGAACCTATCATCATTTAAAATCATCATTTAAAAATAATTCCCAATGATCAAATTGTCTTGAATTAATTCACTCAGAACTTAAAACGTCTACGAACGTTAGATAGCTATTATATTATTTGGCCGGGTTTCCAGAGTACATTTTCCAACAATGCCAAATTTATTAAAACGTTTTCAGTAGAACTAACCTGTACAAACCCAATTCTTTTTGTAAAAAAACATGAAGTTATATACTGTAAACACAGTTTTCTCTGTAATTATGCTGCCATGGCAATTACACAATAAATATAATATTAACTCCGGTCGGTTGATAGTGAACAAACAAATAAAAACTGTTTTGTTGTTGGTATTTATAAGAAACACAAGCTAAGTTTAAATACCAAAGCTAAGTCTTTTATTCAAATGTTATGTTTAATGAAATTGGAAACTAGTTACAGTGCTATTTTTAAAAATGAATTTGAAAACAGAATTTAATCTTCAAATAAATATTATTTATAGTCAGTAATGATCTATTGTGTAGTTAAATATTGTTATTTCGCTTAGAATTGTAGGAACGCCACAATTAAAGGGGTGGCGTTTGAATCACCCAGGGGACTCCCTTAAAAAACAATTACAGTTTTTATAAACTAATAATATTTTTTTCAATTACATCATATTGTTTCTGATGTTTGCTACTGTGTTATTCATATTTTAGGTGTTTTTTACGTAGACAAACACACTTCACAAAATTCTATTCATCTGTTATGTGATTGTATTTGTGCCTGTTTGCATGTTTAGCATGCTTCCCAAAATGTTAGGAACTTGAACTTATGAAGGTCATAAGGTAAACCACGTAAAAGTCTAAGTATTTATTTGGAAATGTGTTATTGTTATTAATTTTAATTGTTAATTGTTTTTAATTGTTGAGATTGTTGTTCTTTTGGTTAACGTTCTCAATTTGTGTCAATATATAAAGTTTTTAGGATTTTTAGAAGTTTATTATTTTTTATAAAATCAAGGAAATACTTTTTTTACTCATGGCCTACTTTTTGGATCGCGTACATATTTCTTTAGATGCAAGCCATGCAAATGTAAGCTACTTTGTGGCAACAATTAATTATAATACAATTTAATATAGGCCTACTAATTTTAAAATTTGGCTACCTCCAAGAGAGGTTGAATTAAAATATGTTTGTATATTATAATACAGAAGGCATAACAAAAATACTAAGTAACCTCTCTAAGTATGTTTTCCTGAATTATTTCGCTAAAATATGTTTACTTTTAAAATAATCAATTTGAATATAATTTTGATTATATTACATTTAATTTCACACTGATTTAAATAAAACCCCGAACCACAAAACAAGGAACAAAAACAATAACTAAACAACTAAATTGTAAGTTATGTTTAATACGTTACACTTATGTACATTTCGATGACATGGTCATCATCCTCAGAGGGTTTTAACACAACTAAAGTATACAGATAAAATTACAAAGTAATCCACTCTTGGATTAACTGGTATGGGAAGGAGGGGGGGAGGGCGGGTATATATAACTTTGTAATTTTATCTTTATACTTTAGTAGTGTTAAAACCCTCTGAGGATGATGACCATGTCACCGAAATGTACATACCTATGTTCAGTTTTTAATCCAAATGAGTTGGTTTATATAAATAATATGTAACAACCAATGTTTGAATTACATTGAAATATAGTAAGCATTTTTAGTTGATTTTGGATTATGTTTGCTTTAAGTTGGTCTTTCTAAACCAAAAAAGCTGTTGGTTTTGAATAATAATAAACTGATTATAAAATAATGCTGATTAAGGTTGCTATGGTAATGAATGTGAAAACAAACAAGACGTGTTGATAAGCTTTTTATTTGAACAGCTGTTTTTGTGCGCTGTGGTCTTGAGTCCATACAAAAGATACTGTTTAGTTTTTCCAAATTTAAAACTTTTTCGGGAAACTTTTCATATTTTTCTTTATATAAAATCCTAGTTTGGACTATTACGAACATTTTAAAACAAAAAATAGCCAAATTGGTCCAGCCGTTCTCAAGTGATGCGCTTACTAAGGAACAGAAATTCATTTTTATTATATAGACTAGATGAATTAAAATAAAGTAAGCATTTTTAGTTGATTTTTGTTTTTGTTTGCTTTAAGTTGGTCATCTAACCTAAAAAGCTGTTGGTTTTGAAGAATAATAAACTGATTATAAATGCTGAGTAAAGTTGCTATGGTAATGAATATAAACAAACATGTTGTGTTGCTGAGCTTTTTATACGAACAGCTGTTTTTGTGCACTAAGGTCTTGAGTCCATACAAAAGAGGCCGTTTAGTTTTTTCCAAATTTAAAACTTTTTCGGGAAACTTTTCACATGTTTCTTTATATAAAAACCTAGTTCGGACTATTACGAAAATTTTAAAACAAAAAGTAGCCAAATTGGTGAAGCCGTTCTCAAGTGATGCGCTTACAAAGGAACGGCAATTCATTTTTATTATATAAATAATAGTTACACATTCTTTTTACTTCGGCAGAAGTATTGAAATCTTGAGAAAATTATTTTGTGTTTGTCTGTCTCTCTACACGATATGTGCACTCACAGATGTCGTAGAAAACATCTTTTAGTGAAAAAATCTTCGTAATTTTGTTGCGGAAATTTAAAAAAGCGTTTGATCTTTCTAGAATGAGTCGTAGCGCGTCGGGGTCACGCTTGTTGGGTCAAAATTACTTCAGCTCAAACTAAAATTTTTGAAAATACAGTTTGGGGTATCGTTTTATATTTTTTTGGTGCGGGAAATTCAATTTTGACAGTTTAAAAGTCGTAGCGCGTCGGGGTCACGTTTTTGGATCAAAATTTAAAAAATACATTATGATATAATGTTTGATATGTTTTTTGTGTACGGGAAAACTGATATTGACAGCTAAAGAGTCGTAGCGCACCGGGGTCACGTTTTTGGGTCAACATTTTGATATTAGTGTAGGATATCGTTTTATAAGTTTTGGGGTACGGGAAACCTGATTTTGACAGTTCAATAGCCTTAGCGCATCGGGATAACGGTTTTTGGTCCACATTTTGAAAATACAGGGTATCATTTACATGTTTTTGGTTATGGAAAACCCAATTTTGACAGTTAAAGATTCGTAGCGCATCGGGGTCACGTGACGGAAACGTGATTTGCTTGACAAAAACGTAACTTTTTTGAGTATTTTAAACAAAATACGAGCCGAAGTCTCGAAAAAGTGTTCCATAATTTCATAATGTTACAGAATGTACTAATACACTTTATGTTTTTATTTTAGTAATTTACTACTGTTTATTTGTTGAAGAAACATACGTAAAGTTTGCATTACTATAAACTGTAAGGTTAATTACATAAATTGGGGCCGGATTTTAGCTATATTGTTTGTTTTAACATGACTCACAATTTATAACATCATCTAACCCACGATTTAACGGGTGATTCTCTAATGTGGGGTCATAATTTAGGTGGTAGCCATATCGGTCAAAATAAAGAAACGAATTAATGTAAATATATGTCCAGAAAAGTTTCTTTTACCTGCTACATGCAATTTTGATACTATGTAATTTATCTCTATAGAACGACTTAAAATATTGAGTTGAAATTTTGTATGTTATGTATTAATGTACAGACATAGTTCGCAAAAAATAATCAACATGTTCCAATAATACTTTTCAAAATAGAGACAATTAAAACTATTTGATTGAGAATAACTTAAAAACAGTACATTGTTATAAACGAAACTCAAGATCAAATTTACTTTATACCGTTTAATTTTTTATCGATTGGTATAACTTTCAAAACTATCGAATAAAGCGAAACAGTAAATCAGTATTCTTTAGTTTGACAGGTTCAACAACCATAAAAACAAAGCATATGCAATAATTAATTAAGTTGGAATTATTAGTTTATTAGTTGGGAAAAAAGGCCAAAAAACATATATATCGATTGAATTCGGTAGAAAACTGGAGTGCCGACTTAGAAAAGAGCTCATGAAGCATAATATAGTTTTATCGTACAAAACGACAAACAAATTAACTAATATCATAGGCCCAAAAAGTAGCTTCCCAATTAACAAAAATAATTTATCCGGTATATTCAAATTAAGATGTACAGACTGTGATAAATTCTACATCGGCCAGACGGGACGATCTTTCATCACTCGCTTTAAAGAACACACACCACGACACACAAAAATTGAGATCAAATCCCATTTCGCCCAACACCTTATAGATTACGACCACAGATACACTTCCATAGACCAAAACCTTGAAATACTTCACATCTGTAAGAAGGGCCGATTAATGTTATCACTCGAGGAATTCGAGATATACGCCGCAACAACAAATAAGAGCCAAAATTTATTGAATGACAAGAAAAACTTCAGTTCTAATGAATTGTTTAACACAGTCTTCCAACTAAAGGAAGGAACCATATCGCACGAGCCAAAGGTCGCCACACACATTATTTCAGTTAGTCATCAGAAACCGGTCAGCACACAACGTGTTCTGCTACGTAGCTTAATTTTAAAGATTATTAAACCGTGATATTCGTGCATATTATGCATTTGTACAAACATATTTGTGTAATCGTTGTGATTGTAATGTGTAATTTGTGTATACAAGTATTAATTTATTTTGTGAACACTAATATATTAGTTAAATGCCAGTGATGACAACGCCTCAGAACGGCGGAAATAAAACAATTTTTAACATGATGATCAAGGAACCGACGATGACGGTTTAACCGTCGAAACTAGTAATCCTAGGTAGGAAGGAAACATTGGATTTTCAGACGGAAATACAAGGTAATTAACCTTTCTAATATATTCATTGAATTAACAATCCAGGAGGCTACACATAAATATATTATGTCTAAATTAAATAATAAACTTCGTAAAATTTTAAAATAGTAGCCAAGGTTGAAGTAATAACTAATAATGTCTCTTGGGAATAACTCTAATTAATTTCATTACTAAAGCCGTATAACAGTCATAAGCACTATTCAAAGAAAACTTAACATTGAAGTATCATTAACCTAAATTAGAATGATTCAGTTTGTATCTAATTAAGCAACTTTCAGAAAATGAGTTTAATTAAATACTGTTAAATGAAGACGATTCTACAATAAGATTTACTTAGATTATATTCATATGCATTATCTTATCACTTTATGTTCTTAGGCTAACATACATATTTCTATTCCCCTTTGAATATTCATTTGTAGCAGGTAGTTTTAATTATTTGTATTTATTTATGTTTCTGTACAATAATTGATAAATATGTAATGACAACAAACCTGTTGGGTAAAAAAACATTTGCAAAATTCTTGTATTTTAATATTAATTACTATTAGTTCGTCGAGGCTTATTTTTGTAATGACCAAACTATTAGACCTGCAACTTTCCATCATTTGCGTCCTTTTAGGTTTATGTCGCTATACTTTTACTATAAACAAAAAGGTGAAAACTCAAATATCAAGGTGTTAATGATCACCAAGTTATATATTAATATTTTATAAAAATTACCAATAGAGCTGTGTCTCAGAAATTATTATTATATCATTATGACAAAAGTGGAAACTATAACACATGTTTAACACATTTCTCGGTACACATTTAATAGAACGCGTATTTATACATGCTACTTACAAACCATGAAGTTTTAACTCAAATACAATAATAATTTCAATACAACAATCAAATATAAAACAGAGGAACTATTTACGACATTGAACATACTTATTCCTAAAAAAAAAAAAAAATTATTATTCTTGATATTATAGGCATCGAATGTTGTGATTTCTTTTAAGTAAACATAACTTTTATAGGTACGTTAGGGTACGTTATAGGTACTTTAAATCTCATTACCTACGCTAAAAGAGAACATCTTATTAAATCCTGCACATTTATAAGGAAGTCTATATTTCCTGCCTAGAGCGATCAATGTGAAAAATGTGTGTGTTACTATGTTAGCAGCCGGACTCGGTGCAGTGGAGGCTGGTTTTTAATACTGTGCATACAGTAATAAGATTATATAAAACAGATGTATTCCTGGGCTTGATCTTCTAAGTAGATGGAAGCGTTTACCCACTATTATTTTAGTATAAATATTTTGAAATGTAAGAGTAGCATTTATAGTGGTCGATTTTTTTTTTATTGTTAATACGTGTTTATAACTTTTCCTGCAGCTACTTACAAAAAGCGTTTTGCACACAAATTTAACTGTTGCAGTCATTTTTCAAAATTGATTAAAGTGAAATGCTCAGTAAATTCATCATTGTTAATGTAAGTAAAGTTTGTAGTTCTTAGAAGTAAATAGGTACTATATAGTAAAAACTGTCCGACATAAGAAATCGCAGAAAAGGAAAAGGCGTGAAATCTGCAAAGTGGAACAATAGTCTTACTACAATAGAGCGTATTTATGGAACTAGTACGCCAACAACTTCAGTTGATATTTCAAAATAATCACAGTAGCATAACGAATAAAATAAACTTTTCCGTGATTAAATCGGTACAACCAAAGTGTTTTTATTAACAATGAGAGAAATTACGACTTGTTAGAGGAAAATTCATATTTCAACTAAAGAATTTATTTTACTGTAGAACAGTAATATAACCGTTAGATGCTTGGGTAAAAGAAAAATCCCTTGGAAGGCCTTCAAATAATAAGTTACAACGATAAGAGCCTCCTTTACTTGGTATAACCTGACTTTTTAGGTTATCCAAATATGTTTTTATTTAATTTTTTTTATTTTTTGAAGGACTTGTACAATTACGTGATACAACTCGTTGCAGAATATTTAGTTTTCTAAATATGCTGACTGAATCTCCTTTAGTTAATAACTTCCAATTATTTAATTTAATTTTAAAATTTAACTCAATATATACAGGGTGATTCAGTAAAGCGTAGCGGGCTATGCAGATTCAGATTCTACGTTCAAAAATGAGGCGAAAATGTTGTACAACATTTTTTCGATTTCGGCTTAGTTTAATAGTAATCCGCCATTTTGTTTTTTTTACAAAAACTCACTGTAACTCTGGAAATAGATAAGATATCAAGTTCAGATTTGGAATAAGCATTTTATATGTTACGATTAACAAGTGCACCGAACACAAAGAATTTATTTTTATAATTTTCAAAATGGCGGCCGTTACAAATTTTTAATGTGGAATATCTTGAAAACCGTTAACTTTACAAAAAATGTACAAGAGACAAAATATTTTCCTTTTCTAACGACAGACAAAATGCTTGTTTTTGTATTTTCAGTAGGTCAAAGAATAACCGAGTTATCGACAAAAAACAAAAAACATAATTTCTTGGTAGTTGTCTACAGCAACCAAAATTAGCCTAAAACCATCATTTTCTGTAAATTTAACAAATTTTTTAGTTATTTTTGTATCGGTAACATTTTTTGGATTTCGGCTTAGTTTAGCCGTAATCCGCCATTTTGTATTAAAAAAAAAAGATTAATAACTCAAAAGCCCTTGGAGATATTTTTATGAAACATGGTATACACATTAACTCTATAGCTATAAACATTTTCCAAAAATATCTTCAATCAGACTCATCAAATTTAAAAATGGCCGCCATTTAAAAATTGTATAGTGAAATTCCATGAAAACCACCTACTAACACAAAATTTTACTAGACACTAAATTGGAAACCTTTTTCATTTCTGTTGAAGCCCTTTTTTTTAAATTGCTGTTAAACTTTACATAGTTAAATCATTAGTTATAGTTGTAAAAAAATGCTAACAATTAAGGTGTCTTTCAATTTGTAATAAAACGTAAATTAAAATTGAACAATTTTGAGTTTTTCTAGTCCCTAGTTTTAATGGAGTTTTTCTTTGAAATTGTTAAATGGCCGCCATTTTGATATTTATTAACCAATTTTTGCAATTAATATGTCATTCGATTTACAATGAAAAGGGCTTCAAATTTAGTGTCTAGTAAAATTTTGTTTTAGTAGCTTGTTTTCTTGGAATTTCACTTTAAAATTTTTAAATGGCTGCCATTTTGAAATTTGATGCGTCTGATCAATGATATTTATGGAAAATGTTTATAGCTATAGAGACAAATTGTATACCAAGTTTCATAAGAATATCTCCAAAGGCTTTTGAGTTATTATTTTTTTTTTTAATCCAAAATGGGCGTTTATGGCTAAACTAAGCCGAAATCGAAAAAATGTGATACTACATTTTCGACTTATTTTTGCACGTAGAATCTGAATCTGCATAGCCCGCTACAAATATAACTAAAACATTTGTTAAATTTACAAAAAATGATGGGTTTAGGCTAATTTTGGTTGCTGTAGACAATTACCAAGAAATTATGTTTTTTAGTTTTTTGTCGATAACTCGGTTATTTTTTGACCTACTGAAAATACAAAAAAGCATTTTGTCTGTCGTTAAAAAAGGAAAATATTTTGTCTCTTGTACATTTTTTGTAAATTTAACGGTTTTCAAGATATTCCACATTAAAAATGTGTAACAGCCGCCATTTTGAAAATTATAAAAATAAATTCTTTGTGTTCGGTACACTTGTTAATCATAACATATAAAATTCTTATTCCAAATTTGAACTCGATATCTTATCTTTTTCTAGAATTACAGTGAGTTTTTGTAAACAAAACAAAATGGCGGATTACTATTAAACTATGCCGAAATGGAAAAAATTGTTATACTACATTTTCGACTTATTTTTGCATGTAGAATCTGAGTCTGCATAGCCCGCTACGCTTTACTGAATCACCCTGTATATTAAGTGAACTACTAATAAACGTCTTTTTTTTATAAGGACTAGTTAATATTTAAATTTGTAAAAAAAAACTTAAGGAACTTACATAACAGTATGTATAATCCTTCAAGAAGCAGTGTGCGTGACAAAGGTAGTTGAAGGGATTAGTTTTCACGCACTAGTGTGTACAAGTAACTTCGGTGTAAGTGCTTTATTCGACAATGTTTACAAGAAGGAGGCAGAGTTAGAATATTGCATATTGCTTGGGTGTTATGATAAAGTAAGTAGAACCAAATAAAAAACCAGATACAGTTTATTGGTTTATTTTATCATTTTTGAAGAAGATAAAATGTAAATACATTAAATTAAACGTAAAACAGTATTATCTACCTCTACTTATATATTTTCAAAAAGTTATATTTGTAATAATTACTGTTTTAAATTCAAGTAAATTCGCTTACCTCAATCCATATAATTATGAACGTTTTACAAAGTTTTCTTATTATTTCAGAAGATCTAGAAACAAGTTACGTCTTTCTAATAAACTACGGTATTAATAAAATTAATAACCAGCATGTGTTCCCAC
>JAGFPH010000580.1:380056-392786 GCA_018207615.1 Philaenus spumarius
AAGTATTTAACTAGAAGGAATTTGGCGAAGAAATAAGGGACATATCTCATTCTCGTAAATGACAGATGACAGTATAAACAGGCATAAAGTTACCCCAGATTGTCAGCAATAAAATACGAGCAACAAACATATGTTGAGATGTGCAAAGTTAGATGTTTTGATTATAATACTCGTGGAGCTTACACAGCAATGTCACGCTCTGGAATAATATCAGATTGTGTCGCACGTCAAATAAAGTTTACCGCCAGTTTCTCTTTACATAAAGGGTGGGGCTGTTTTTAGTCGCTGTGCAATTGTAAAAGTTGTTTTAAAAGGTTTAAAATCTCTGGGAAAGGATAATGGGGCAGTAATGATAATAATTTTGTCTTCCTTAAATTAATTGCAATGGTTAACTTTTTCACTTTCAAAATCAAAAGCATTTGTTTCTTCAATCAAATCAAATAAATTGCTGTAAAATAAAAATCCATCGTTATAATTAATTACCTTGTATTAGTTGTCTTCAGTCCTTAATTTTAGAATATAGCTACAGTGCTGTTTCGCCGAACACTGTCGGCTTCGTCAGGCTTGTAATAACACATACATGAACACATAACACTAACACTCACAAAATCGGTAATACAAGGTAATTATAACGATATAATTAACAGTCCAAGGCAACACAATAAATTCTATATAAAAAACGATATTGTTGAAGGAATGATGTTGGCAATCAGTTTTGCATTATTTTATTTTATTCTCTTTTTATTTACATGAATATTTGATTAAGTAGGCCTACATGTGTCCATGCCATTATCCGTTTTCCTATGTCTTAGTTTTAATTTTTTTTTAGTTTATAACTTCCAGAGACCACATATATACATCTACATTATAGACCTCCACCCTCCATTTGTGTTTAGTTTATCTAACAAGTATAATATATTTTAAAAAAGAAATTACTAAGAATATAAAACTAAAACATATTGTTGATTTTAAAAGGGCAGGTCCTAGAATATTATGAGTGATAATATGAGCAATGACATTTTCATGAAACGTATTTCGGTATAAACACACGTACCGTACGTAAACCAATTATTGTAATTCATGCATAAACTGCCCTACTGCGCATGTGTCTAGTCCTTTGTCATCCCACACCATCCTGATCCCAGTGCATCTGACCTAATCCATCGTTAATTCCGTGAAGATATCTGATTATGCAATAATCTGTTTGCCGCGATTAACAGCGAGGGTTGCCGAGTGAAGTGAGCAGGGGGTTGATACTTCTGGAAGTATTATATATTATCTATACAAGAGAAAAGATCTTCATTAGTAAGTAATTATCTTGAAGATTAAATTTAATAATACAACTGACGTACGACTTTGAAAAAATTAAATTACCCCGAAAATCGTATATTATGCAGTTTTTCAGGTCCTTCACTTTTATAATACTTAAAGCTTTGAACCATAAATTGCTGTAAACATATCAAGTATGTTTGTATCTATTCATATGAGTGACCTACACTATTATTTAATAAATTATGATACAGCTGTGAATGTTATTGATTTTTAAATACTACACTGTGATTGGTTTTTATAATTAAGTATGTACCGCTATTAAATGGTTTTAACTTAAACGTGTGGGAGAGAGCGAGAGATAGAATTCTGGTCTGTACTGACAAAATGACTGGAGGCTATGGTCTTTTCTAACATTTAAGCTATATATATATACATATATTGTTAAAAATTTAGCTTCGGATACATTTACATTTTTTTATAGTTTTGATGCATGAAAATATCTAAATAACTTAAATAGAGTTTTTTCCTCTACATCTTTAAACATTGCAATCATCTCTAATTTAAAAAGTATAAGAACAAGTAGGCCTAAAGTAAGCGTGAGTTTATTTGAGTTGTAGACTTTAAATCTTTATTGAAATTGATCAATATCAGAACCGTGAACTACCCGGACGTTTTCCTCTTTTAGCATAA
This sequence comes from Philaenus spumarius, assembly GCA_018207615.1. Classification (NCBI taxonomy): domain Eukaryota; kingdom Metazoa; phylum Arthropoda; class Insecta; order Hemiptera; family Aphrophoridae; genus Philaenus; species Philaenus spumarius. The sequence continues at coordinate 382,019 of JAGFPH010000580.1, forward strand.
AGTCATCAGTAGCTCTGTGAAGTATTAGCTCATTAGCTAATAAAGTATTACACATTAAAGTATTAGCTCTGTAAAGATTAATGGTAGAACATGTAAGTAATCTTTTTGAACTACAGGTAGTTTGTTTTTATTACAAAGGAGAATGGGGAGAATAATAATATGTACGCGAACTTGTCAGTAGGTGACAACTAAACGTTGACGCAACGTGTAACATAAAATAAGACAAAATATGAAGTCGGAAGGGACAAGTGAGTACTGTAATTGATACGACACTGGTATACACTACTGGCTACTATAACTGAAATGATTACGGCAGGCATAACTGATTACAAAAACTTATACAAAAACGATAGAAATAACTGAGTTGAAAGCTATAAAGCCAGGTTTCAGTTAAAGCCAGGTGGGTTTCGACCCAAGCTGTCGCGAAGACTAAATGTAATTTATTGTAGGCCTACAGTTCTTTCCAGATTTGTTTAGTTTGATTTACTGCGGCCAAACCTTTAAGGAAATGTGTATTTTGTTGTATGCTTTTGTGTATTTTTCGTTTGTTATGAATTGTGTAAATATTTTTAATTGCTCTTTAATTTCCTGTTGATATCAGATTATCTTCCACGCACATTATTTGTAAACATGTGGGTTCATTTTACTCTTTAATTAATTTAACTACTTATAATGCTGCTGTAAAATTTTAGAGAAAAGGAAACAATTTTACTTGATTATATCTCATTGTTTTCCTATCCTTTCAATTTATATCAGTTTGTGCATAAAATTATAACCATTGTTTATTCTTTGTTTGTATAAAATATAGCTATTGATTGCGATATATTATGTTCCATTCAGTATTTAAATCGATGTTAAACCATGAGAACGTGAACTCGGAACCTGCATCAAGAAAACATTTATATTTTTTAGCTCTGCAGGTTTCAATTTATTACTTTTATTTGACCTAGGCCTATCTTCCCCTATTGAGAGGGTTTTGGCATCCGTCGAGGTCCCGATGATTATTGCACAAATTAAACTATTTGCTTAAACCTTCATTTTCATTTATAAAATTAATTGTATAGTAAATAATTTTATACTAATAAAACATGTGTAATTTTACCTGATAACCCTTTGCGGTTAATTTTCTTTTGTGTTTTTGTTACTACCTAAGAGCCTACCTAGTACATTTTATTTTCAGAGTTTAGCTTTATTATACATTTTAGCTATGGATGCGTGGTTATGGAATTTAGGATTATTTTGCATACGTTTAATTTATTTTAATAGTTTTTATATTTGGTAAATATTTGTATTTATAGCTATATTTTTAACCTATGAAGAATATGTCCTTGGTTCAGCTACGTTTAGTTAGTTCAATAAAACTTATAAATGTTATTTATTGTAAATAATGTGTATACTTAGTAATAATTAGTTTTAAGTGTTCAAGTAATTCCTTAACAGGTATTTCCTTTAGGGTATAGTATGTTTATTTGTTTTAGCTTAGTATTATTTTCTATATTTTTATTGTGTTTTTATAAATGTATACAGATTGGTTATACAGTTAAACTATTATAATTAAATTTAAATTTAAATAGTTTCTTAAGCTTTAATGGTTAAATAAATTAGGGGTTTTAACTTAAAATTATGTCCAAAAAAGTTTATACCTTTAATTTAGTGATGTATGTTTTACTGTAAAGTAAATTAAATACGTAAAGTATTTAAATAAACAATGTATGCCTACAAAATATTTAAATAAACATTGTCTACAATAATTGTTAAATATTCGTTCCCTCTACAGTTGGCAAAAGTACTGAAAAAATAATTCCACATTTTTCTATGAAGACTGACAATCTAAGTTTCAAAGTATGTCGGTAATTTACACATACAAACGAATGAAACAAAACAAATTTAAAATTATTATGTAATAAAGTTGTGTAAAGTTTGACCGCTAATTTATTCTTTAACAGTTGATCATTGATGTAGAGGCAGAGGTTAGCCTTTTTAAATCAAGAGACATACCAGAAAACAATTTAAACAAAATCTTTTATACTTTATTTTATATGCTAAATGGTATTGTTATTAAATTTTACTAAATTAAGACTATTAATGTGTCTACAACAGGGACAAAGTATTAAAAAATCTTTCTGAAAAAATTTCAAATAATATTTTTAAGTTATAATAAACATAAATAAACTTGAAAGTCGACTTACACTGTAGATTGTGTAAAACGAGAATAATTTTGTAGATCTTCTAGATTACTTATTTTATTTTACTCACATTAACAATGCCTATCAATTTTTAAAAGGCTGCTCTACCCAACCTTGAAGATCGTGAATTCTGTAGTTACTGTTAAAAGTTTTTTTTTCGTACGGGAAATGGAAGAGGTTTTGTTAACGAACCTATTCATTGGATGAAACACGCAGTAGAAGAGATGAACTGTTACAAAAATACAAAAACAAAAGTTTTGTGCTCAATGGTAAATATTGGTTAAAGTTTGATAAAGGAGCGAAACCGAATGTTTAGCTTTTCCGAAACAATTTGTTCAGCAAGTTTTGCAACATGAGAAAGCTGTACTAACTGTATATACATAAATAGGTTGTAACTAGTCATTATTGGAAGAGACTTAACACATTTGATGATTGAGTCAAATACATAATAACAGATATTTAAAAAAACCTCTGATATGTAGCTAATGTTGTGCACACTTCGTTTCATAATATACTAAATCGATACAGTTTACATATATTATGAAAAGTGGAACGCTGTACTCATGGAAGCTCTAGAAGTTAAATTTTATATAATAGGTTAAAATAATGAAACCTATTATAACATATTTTCGTATTTACGTTGTAGAACTTACAGAAACATAAAGTTTAATAAGTGAGATTTTGTATAAGAGAAACTATTAGAACAAAGTTAGAGTCATACAATTATAAAGTAATATTTCTTATCCCTCAATTAGTATAAGACAGATTGTTAATGTTTTATAATATATTCACACATATAATATCTTTAAAACTATTAGTTAGTGTAAATTGATTTTTTTTTATGTTAAATGATAAATTCATTTCATGGTAGTGCGTTCACATTTAATTCAACAAGCACTTTTTAAAATACCTGATTAGACTCAGTAACAATGTCCGAATAACTAATTCATTATAGGTATGCATGTAAGTTTTTAGAAAACGTATTCAATTATACATTAAATTAACATTTCAAAGTTCCATTAGTACACAAATTAACTCATGCCCAGCAATCAATATCAAATCATGTAGCTTGTAGCCTGTAGTAATTTGGTATTCTCTTATAGAATTACTACTTCTGATCTACTTATTACTTATGCGGGACAACTTTAGTAAGATAATATCTTAACTTTATGTGTAAAATTATATTTTTAGAATTTAGATGACACAAGTCACGATTAATTTACATAAAATATGTGTAAACATTTTATTCAATAGTTTTACATTCGAACTTCATTTAAGTGATGTTATTTATATTTATAATAGTTTATAAAAGTTCCTGAGAGAAATGTTATTTATAATATTACAGTCGCTAAGGTTAAGTTCTTTTGAGTGATGTACTTTATATTTACAATATATATGTAAAAGTCAATTGAAATATTGTAATTTATATTTAAAATAGTTAGTTACTTTTATAACCTTTTAAGTATCGTATCTCAAATTAAATAATATTATATGAGCATATTATCCATTACTGCATGCTATCAAGTTACATCGAATATAATGCCTATTGAATCTGTATTATTTTTATATATCTTCCTAGAAATTTTAACAAAATAATACCTTTATAGCCACCATGACTTCTTACTAATAATGAAAAAAAGAATCGTATATTTTTCTGGCTGTATATTTAAACGTCTGCGGTCCTAAGAACCACAGTTATTTTGAGTATACTTAGTGTTTATATATTACCCCACATAATCTAAATTATTAAACATATTTTATGCTCAACATTGTCATGCAAAAAACTTAAACTCTTTAAAACAATTTAGGTATAAAATTTAAAAAAGAAAACTTTCTACTGAACAATTATTGTATAATTAGGCCTATAATTTGTCTAAGAATATGAATTAATTATTTTATATGACAAAGCTATTTCTTTTAAGAGGTTGCCATAGTTCGCTTAACGTTGAAATATTATAGTGGTTGCCCTTTCAGATGAATAAACTTAGTCCTGATAAGTCCTTGCTCTTGCATTTCAAAATAGGAAAAACATTTTTAAAGAATTACAGTTATAGAAAATACTTTTCACACTCCATCGAATAATGAATATAGCACATAGTCTCCTATAAACGTATAATATAATTTTACTAAACTTATTTGATACATTTTATTTTTATTTTTTTCATTACCACACTCTCATAAACATTACTTTTAACTATTGATTGTGTTTTGAAATTAGCTTCGACAAACTGTACATCGAAAAATAATGAAATGCAAATTAATTGTCATTTGCAACTTCAGACCATTCACCCACTTGACGACAAATTGAAAGTACGAGTTACGGTTTTAATGGTTAATGAAAGAAACCATTTAACCAAGGACCATTTTGAATTAATTAGTTTTCTTTGTTTCTTAGGTTCTCTCTAACTCTCAACATCTGTTTACAATTAGCTCTAGAGAAAAGTAGGCCAACTTCATAATTAAAGTCGATATAAATGTCATTTTACAAGAGATGTACATCTCTATACAGTGCAGTACTATTTTTGTATTGAAATAAGTGTAAGGATTATTTGAATGTAAGGTAATGATCCGTAACCCTAGCAATGAAGGAAAAGTATTAAACTTTCACAGTAAAACATACATCACTAAATTAATAATTTATTTACTTTTTGTACTTGTTCTAAAGTCGGATCTGACAAAACGAAGCGTCCTTTTTCAAAGGCAGCAGAAAATCTAAGCGAAAAACATTCATGGCTATCCACAACTTATTATAAGTACAAAAACAGAAACTATTCTATACATAGCATAAGTAATTTACAAAATTTATTTCAAATGAAACGAAACAATTTAAAACTGTGACTTTATCCTTAAAAAGATTACATTAATCTTTAGACATAAATAGTGATAGGTTATATGTTTCGCATTACATAGAGTTTGATGATTCTCGGATGAATAAATGGTAAATATGTTTTACTTAGTAAGTAGACTAGATAGTTGTCCAATTTTGCAAACATTTCTATTCATGACTTAATTCAGACGAAATTAGTTATTATTGCTGTTAAGGTTTATGAATAGTGCATTTACACATACAAAATGTATCTGTACAACATAACATATTAATACGCGTACTTTGACTATGTACCAAATGGTCTAGGTTTGATAATTAAATCAACAATATAATAAGCACAAATACAGTTTAAATTTCATGTTACGGTATCCAAGTCACTTTACTAATAACAACTGCAAATTATAGTTACCTATAAAATGATGAATCTGTCCGTCTTGTGACTTCTTTTATACTCTTAATTTACGCGTTTCGGGGCCGTGGTCCCATCATCAGAATGAAAAATCGCTCCATTGGAGGTCGTTAAATGTTACAAAAAACACAAACACATAAAAAGACACTACACATGCACACGTATAAGAACGACACAGAGATAGGACTTCTGATATCCCCACCTCTTAGCTTCCAGTATACCCCTAGTGCTCCATTGTGTACATCAGTGTCTCGCGCGGTAGATAACGTAGCGCTACTAAAGTTAACCTCGCAAATGAGGTCCATATTTGTCGTTCTTATACGTTTGCGTGTTTAGTGTCTTTTTATGTGTTTGTGTTTTTTGTAACATTTAACGACCTCCAATGGAGCGATTTTTCATTCTGATGATGGGATCACGGCCCCGAAACGCGTAAATTAAGAGTATAAAAGAAGTCACAAGACGGACAGATTCATCATTTTATAGGTAACTATAATTTGCAGTTGTTACAAATACAGTATTTAACGATACTTAGTGTGACGGTATAACCGTAAAACGCTCAGGGAAATAATTTTTCTTGCTAAGCTTTAAATACCTGTAATTCCTGTAAAAGGCAAAATGTTATTTAATTGGCGTTAATGCAAGAGTTGAATAATTTTAACTTTTACTTCCGATTAAAGTGTTGTTACTTTAAAGTGAATACGCTATTCAGATGTTTCGAGTAATATTACACAATCAGAGTAGGGTGATTCCAACTTATTCCATCGAGTAAATTTCACAACGAAACAAATGATAAAAAACGTTTACCACAGAATTGAATTAAAAGCATCTAAATAGTGTTGCTGTATGACAAAAAAAAAATTATTTACTCAATTGAGTATGTATTCATACAAGTCTTACTATTCTGTGTATCTGTATTATAACAAATACAACATACAATAAACTACAACATACAGCAGTACGTGCAAATTTATGTTTTAATAAGAGATAAAATTATAATTATCCTTACTTAACTAATAATAATTTCTGAACGCAAATATATATTTGGATTAACGTAAAGCTTCAAAATTATAACCTTTACTTCAAATTGTGTATAATATACATATATATATATTATATAATATATACATTATATTTAAAGTCAAGTTTCAGAATGTTTTTTTATAATAACGTGTTCGCACTGGCAGAGTAATGAAAGCAATTGAGTCATGTAAGAAACATAGTCCGACAGTGACATACATAAATAACGCTAAATAAAAGGAAGGCATTGACGAAGAAATGCTTAGAAATCTATTTACGCTTAAATTAAAGGCGTGATAAAGGAGAGATTTCATATTTTAAGATGAAGACAAATACGGATCGCTGTTCACTTGCGATTTTCCGTTTATTTTAATATCGAAGGACCGAATGTACAGAAACAAATTATTACAGTCAAGCTTTATTTGGTGTTAGGTTTACACATAATGCTTTCGAACGTAAATGAGGTTGCACTTAATATATGTTTATATCATATTTAAATTAAATAAAGACAATGTCTTGAAGTTGTCTATTCTAGCTTACTAAAACATACTTAACTAGTTAAAATAAGTTAGTTCATTTTGTCATCATTACTCACTTATAACTAAAATAATGGACTAATTTGTTTAATTCTTATCGGGAATTATAAAACATTTTCGAACAAAGACACTATGTTGGATAAGATACTTTCATATACAGTAGACCTAAGAATGTTTTCAGTATATGCACATGTTTGATTGATGCATACAATTTAGTCAGCTGTTTAAGATTCGTCAATGACACGAATTTATATTGGTAAACAAAAGGAACGAATAGTCGAAGACATCCTGAGAAAAAATGTGAAGAACAAAATGGTTTAGCCGTTATCGCTGAAATTAAAGACGTTAAAATCAATAAATTTAGTAACGATGTAGATAATAAAAATCCCACAATGCTTTGTTATCAAAACGGTGATTTCATCATGCAAATCAAACAATTGAATCTACACCAGTTTCATTCACAGTTTTGTTTACATTTAATGTCTTAGAGATTAAATAAGATTAGGGCCTACACTATTATAAAGGTTTAAACTATATTTAGATTCATTGAAGACAAAATCTTGAATTACTTTTTTCATCTCTACAATATTCAATTTGTAAAATATAAAAGTTTTTTTATGATGTATTAATTATTTAATAGGTTTTATTATAGCTCACATATAATCGTAATTCGTATCAATGATTTTTTGTATATTGTTTCTAAGTTTTATAAGGGTTTAAAACGGGCTCGATGAATAAAATGTGACCACACTACATTTATCATTCAACATTAAAGCAATCTTAATATTTACATTATCAATTATTTCTAAATATACGTACATAAATATTTCTAAATACGCAGTCATGGTTGAGCTGCATTGCAAATTCCGCCAAACCAGCGGATCCATAATCAGTAAGACTGAAGTAAATTCATTGTAGAATTACTAAATATTCTGAGTGTAGTTTTTCCCTATAATGGAGTTCTACCAAGTACTTTCGGGCAATAGTATAAATAGTATACTATGCACAGTTTAACAATCTATGGTATACTAATTACTTATTACAAAATTTGACTTTTTAGTTCAACTATAACACCCCCTTCTTTTCCTTTAATTAAATATCTCTTATTTATCTACAAGTATATGTAATCACTGCAAAAAATATACGAAATAAAAAATATATACACGTTATATCATTATAACCTATATTATACACTTCTAGAAATCTTCCGTTCCATACATCATTCACTTTATAATTTAAACCTAAAGTTGGGATCAGGAATGTGTTTAGTTACATTTTTTTAATCTCTCCTATTTAAAAAAATAATAAAAAAAATACAATATAGATCAGAATATGAAACAATTAATTGGTAACGAAATATTCCAAGTAGTAGTTAATGTATCACATCTGGCTTAACAATATAAGATAGTTTATGTACATTGTAAAGCAACATGCATCCTTAGTTACAAGATAGCTGTCTACCAAACAGATTTATTTAAAAATTTTCTAGTCCGAAATTTCTCTTAAATTTAATTGTATATGAAGTCACTAAAACTACAAACCTATTAATATTCTAACTATAATTTTAACGGAAAATTTGTTTTTTACTTGTATTTTAAGTGAGTCAGAATATATCTTGTGTAAGGATACGTCTTGCAAGCATGATAATTTGTTCTACAAATAAATAATATTTTATTTTAATAAATGACCACAAATATTTAAGTCTGTCCTTTTCTGTTTGTATTAATTGTCTTTAAATTCAGTCAATAGCTTCCAAATTTATGAAGAAAAAGATTTAAATGCATACAAATTTTAAAGCAACTAAATGTTTTGATAACTATTGCCAATTGGTTTCTATAAAAAAATTTTACCTTATATAAAATATAAAACTTAAATATATAATTTTAAATTATATATACATTAAAATACTAATATATTATTTTATATTATTAAATTTTTTTGTTTATATATTATTTAATATTTTATGTAGATATACTTATATATTTCTAAGTTGATAACATTTAAAAATGCAAAACTTTGTATTAAAATCTTTTGTTCTAAGTTAAATTACAACTGTGAAAACATAGTAAATATAATAATAAAACTCCCAGCACTCTAATTTATTAAAAGCAAATAAAAGGATTTTTGTTATATTTTACTTCCATCACGCTATAAACTCTTACAATCTACACAGTTAACTTTTATTTGAACATCTCCATTTATTAAAACTCACACAAAGAGATTTATATAAAGGTATAGCTTTCTATACATTTTGGATTCTTTTTCACCATTGAAAGTGTTTAGTTCAAACAAACAATCTAAATGTTTTTATTCGCATAAGTTTTTTTTAAAGGTAAAACTTGTAGTGTAGGAAAAATAAGTGAAATAAATGAAAAATTAGTTCATCGATAAAATTTTGGCTATAGTATCGTTCGGACAGTAGAATTCAAGATCCGATGAGTCCCTAAGGGTATCAATGGTAGAACATGGTTTTTGGGGAGGTATAGGGGGGGGGGAGCAAAATAATCAATGTTCGATGATTTAGGTTATGTGGGGTGTCGTTTTATAGGTTTTTCTGCATGAAGAAACGATTGGAAGAGTTTATGTGACAATAGAAACATGTCGTGAGGAAAGTTTAATAATTTTTATTATATGAAAAACATTTATTTTATATTAGATAAGCACCAAAATTTTAATATTGCTTTTAAAAATACAAGTCATCAAAACAAATTTATTTTTAGATGTCAGTGTCTTCGTTGTTACTCTCACTTTCTGAGCAGCTGTCAACATCAACATCATCAAAATGGAGAGTTTGAGTGTTTTCACCATGAGCAGAAACTTCCAACTCTCTGTTGATATTCATACATGTACCTCCCTCACATACTTTGCAAATGGCAGAACATTTTACCCCACTTTTCATACACGTGCACTGTTGCGTGGAACAGTTCCCCTTACAAGAGCATGAAACAAGATTTAGAACAGCCTCGGGAGCAGGTTCTAGGGTAGTTTTCACTGGCAGTAGAATACCTTCTCGACGCTTTCATCCCCACTCTTCAGGAACAAGACCGTGGTTGCCCAGCCATACTTGCACTTGGTTCATTTGTCATTGGTTGCTCCATACAGGGGAAAAAAGGTAGTTCACCTGCCTTTGTAATATTATCTGCAATGGCACCACTAGAGTAGAAAAGTTTGACACATTCCATTAGAGAAGAGTTGGTTTCGACTAGCTTCAACATTTGCTTCTTCCCGTTGCCTTGAATCCCACTTGTAGAATCGCATCTACTGAATCCATGGACCAAGAGAATGTATTCTTTTATATTAAGATGTTGCTGCTGCAAGGTATGAGATGAGAATACCTTCCTCCTTACTCGACCAATAGATGGCTTCAATAAGAGTACAGGCTTATCTGGCAGAGCATGAACAATAAAATTAACACCAATATATCTACATCCTGTGTAACGATGGTAAGAAGAAATTACCTGCCTTAACGGCAACATACACGAATGATTATATTTTAATAATAACTAGAATACAATTCTAATTAAGTAAATAACATAAATTATAATAAATTGTCTTAGACTTACGTTTATTTATTTTTACATCTTACTTGTTTGTAAGTTTAAGAGTACAACTTAAATGTTAGTACTTCTGAAATGTAAAATTACTATATGTTATGTCAATAATACGTACCATAAAATCCTCAATACCAGGTTCTATCGACATATGAGTTCTTTAAATCGTTTCCTCGTGCAGAAAAACCTATAAACCGACACCCCACATGACCTAAATCATCAAACATTGATTATTTTGCTCC
>JAGFPH010000580.1:400944-429622 GCA_018207615.1 Philaenus spumarius
GAAAATAACATACAACTTACTTATTCCTAATATTAACAAATTAATAACCTGCTTTGATGTTTTAATAACAATATCATTTCCCAGAACTTTGATTGTCCATTACTTTGAAACAAAGCAAGATATTAAGCTCTAGTTTGCACTAGTCTGTTTCTCTTTTAATAAGATCTTAAAAAGTTTATTACATGACCTACCTTTACACTTGAAATAGTGTAGGATTAAGAATTATTTAATAATCACATGTAATAAAGAGTAGTTTAAGATTTATAAGTCTCAAGGTGAGAACACAGAATATAGAACATGGTTGGGTAAGACAGTGAAATATTTTGTAAGTGCTGACAGAAGCTAGGCATATTTAAGAGACCTATTTATGTCAACTCAGTACACTATAAAAGGGTCTTACTGACCTAGATACGGGGCCAGAGAGTTTTGGAAGAAGACCGGGAGCCCTGTTGATTGAACAGGGCAGTGTTTTAGGAAAGATATACGGTGTAGACCGAGGCCTCTAGTGTTCGGCAGATCCAGCTGAAACATACTTGGGGAGTACTGGTAGAAGGTAGGCAAACAGACTGTCTAATATTCATATTTAAAGAACTGTGTTTTGGTCATTGTCAAAGTAGAAGCCTATTAGCATTAAGTGACATAGCTATTGTAAGTGTTTCGTCTTGGGATATAATTAATAGTAATTATAGAATCAGTAGATGTTGTTATTTAACATAAAGTCAGTTAGGGTTGTTATTTAATGTAAAGTCAGTTAGGTAGGTTGTAGTTGTTTGTTAATTATCAAGATAGTGTCGTTCTACCACTGAACCACTGGAATATAAAATATAAGAATTGCAAGGTATATGAATTGGTTGAATTCTATTATAATAATCCCTGAACCTTAGTGATCCGTCATTTTGAACCCTGGGCTTAAAGTTATATTTCTACCCCTAACAAACCCTAAGTCAAAGTATAATTTAGCAGACATTTTATGTAAGTGGAACATTTTCCCACGGAAACCAGCATGTAAGTTTCTCCTTGATAAAATCTATAAAGATGTTGAAATGTTGGCATTTTTTTAGGTATCGTATTAATGTTTCAAACTCGACAGATTTAAGTTTGCTTGAGCCTTGAAACTTCATAAAACTACTCCAAAATCCCTCCCGATAGAGTCCACGAGACTAAATCAGTACTGGCATAGCATATTCCCCTGCCCTGGAACATTTATATTGATCATTTCTATTTGGTTATCAAAGAAACATTACACACATATCTTCTGCCGCAACTTTGACAACCAGAACTGCTAAACTTAACCAACTCCCAGCTGCTGTTTTTCAGATAATTTCTACTTTTTCATCATAAAACTCAAAGGTACATCTGTTCTACATCTGTGTAAAGCGTTGGATTACACATATTAAAAAAATTATCACTGGTATTTGTTGGAAACATGTGAAAGGAAAAGCCACCTTAGGTTTTAGAATTTTTTATCGAAAAGCCAAAAAGATTAATGAAGAGTGTAAAAAATACAAAACAGAAAGTTCACTGAAAGAAAATATTTGCAGAAATTAGCTTAACATTCCATTAAGCAATAGAAGCAATTGCCTGGAACGCTTGTGTATTATTATTGAACAAACGAATGAATGAGTAGAGTTTTAAAGCCATTCGATGTTTCTTGTGGCCTATATACATGTAAATGTAAATAGTATCACATCGGTTGTTTTATTCGCTGCTTTTAGTTTATTTTGTTTGTATTGAATAGTACTCAGTAAACATCTAAAAGACTTTCTGACAGTAAAAAGAATCAATCTGATTTCAACATGTCGTTAATTGTAAATTAATACCATAAAGTAATGTTTAACCTAATTACGTGTAAATATTACGTTAATTTACGTGTTAAAATGAAACAACGCAGAATCAAAACATAAGATTTAGTTTATTGTTACAGTATTTCATTGTATCAATACGGAAGAAATATGGTGTTTTGAAACATCAAGTGGATATATTCTTATTTATTAGCCGTCCTAGAACTTAATATAGCAGATTCTATCACAGTTGCAGACAGCGACAAAGCGGTGTTCTTGGCTTGGTATGCTGCAGTATTGGTTGTGGGCAGTGCTTCGGCCATTTCGGATCTTGACTCAAGAGAGCAAAGTGGCGGTTAACTAGGGAAGAAAAATACGTGCTTGAGCAACTGCCACTTTCCTTCCTCAATATTTGTATTTAACTTAAGAAAATACAAACTAAGTTACTCAACACCAAGATGGTAAATTTTGGATTGAATAGGTTGACGATATGATAAACGGAAATTTAAATAGTGACTTTTATATTTCACGATTGTTCAAAAATTTCCATTGAAACAATATATTTTATAATATTTTTTGGCAAAAGTACGCTTTCATCGACAAGGTTGATAAATTATTACACAATTACTTTGTCACAGTTAATTCATTTCACGGTGTTCACTGTGCTTTCTCGATGTCAGTAAGCAGTGAATATTTAATTGTGATCTGTGATCTGTGATTTGTGAAGAGAAATTTGCTGTAGCAAATAGATTTATGTATTTTCATTCGTTCCAAATATTTTAGGTAAGTATAGTAATAAAACTGATGTAATTATGTTTTCTTTTAACTATATTTAACTTGCGTGACATAAGTATAGCGGAGAACAAAATGGCAATGATTACAATTAAAACGCCAATGCCGTACAAAATCTTGGTGCTGATCTCAAATTTTTTTTTTAATTATTAGTCTATGAGAAACGAAAATTGTAAAAGTACAATCACTTACACGTAAACAGTATTTGAAACTATTATCATCCTTGTAAATGTATTGTGGTTGTGAATGAAAAGTTTATTATAATTGGATTATTTATAACTTACTTTCAAATATTAAAAAAATTTTATTGTGTTCGAAAGATATAATTTAGACATACAACACTTAAAAGGAGTTTTGGAGTTATAGGCTTATAGGAAAATTATAGTTTTTCTTTTGTATCTTGAAAATATTTATGTTTTCACTACACTTGTACAAGGCAAGTTAAATACAGTTAAAACAACAGAATTACATGAATTACTACACTTACCTACAATTTTATGATCGTACGAATATACGGAAATCAAGTTTCTACAGCAAATTTTGTAAAATATATATAATTATTATAGTATATTATACTTCCAGTAAAGAAAAATAACACAGATAATGTGGTCAACTTTCTTGATGAAAGCGTACAGACAAAATTCTTTGTTTATTAGAATGAAAACTTACAGAACAGAATTATATTGTTTTCGTATCTAAAGATAATAAATAATGCATTTCTCCAATAGACTAAACATTATTCGATCAGTTGGATGATAATAACAGCATATGTGCATACAATATTGTTGCATGTGTTTACTGTGTTGGTATAGCATGCCGGGTTGAAAAAAACAATTGTTATAGCTATTGTCCTGGATCCGACTGTTTAGTCCGTTACACTTTCCGATAGGAAATTACAAGGGCTACAAAAAAGGTGTCTTTTCATTTTTAGTTATAATGTATGGTTTTTGGATTATTTAGGTTTGAAATTTTCAAACAGCCGCAATTTTTAAACGCATGATTGGATTTAATCGATCATTTTTCTTAAAATAGATAATTGTCAAACATTTCTCTAGATATCAATTATTTTGTAAAATAAAGAAATTACGGATATCGGGAAAAGTTCGTTTTGAACAATTTTGCTTTTTGTAGGTCCCCTATCTTCTCCTGAAGTTGAATCACCCTGTATATGAAGTCTTATTACTAAGTATCACTCCTGACAATTTTGTCTTGTAAATAAAAGCGAATCATTTTACAAAGTAAATAAATAAAATGTAAATTTACAGTCGAAATATTCAATATTTAATCAACACTGTTTATAAAACATTACAATAACATTGTGTATCACTTCAAATCTTAAGGGACGAGCAATTTATTGTGTTGACTCATAACACTAAAAGTCTTCTACAGCCAAGAGCACGTCCTATTGAGATATCTTCCATAATTTGTTAAATTCCACATAGCACTAAGTGTTGGTAGTACATTACATCGGTTAGCTGTAATAGTCATTAGCTACCGTCTCGGAAGTTCTGCGACGCATTGGCTGAGGTGTAGATTCTAGTTTTGAGAAATAACGATAAACTAGTGCCATGATGGAGATTATGATGACATCGACCACAAGGTAGATTCACATGCCTGTAACAGTGGCGGATCTACCCAGGGGTCGCGGGGGGCGCGCGCCCCCCCCTGGACGCGTTGAAAATATATTTTCTTAACAAACCAAAATTAATTCAAAATTAAACTTTTGTGCCCGATTCTTACTGTTATAAAAACTTGTATAAAACAATATACAGAAATACAGAAAAAAATACAGAAATACCTTTTATAATACGTTATTAAAACATAGGCCTATTCCAAGTTCTAATTTCGTATAAACACTTTCGTAGCCTACATAGAAATCAACATGGCTAATAAGAGAATATTTCATGTACAAATTATAACAAGCAGTTATAATTTGTGTGGATGAAGTGCAAGGTAGTGTGTTTAGCCACTACCTCGGTAGTGTACAAAGAGTGAGTCACAGTGTCGGTGTCAGCTCAAGTCGCTTGCGCTGTACAGAGTGACGACTTGGCAACAGCGCGACGACCAACTCCCCACTACACCGCCGCCCCCTCACCCCTCCAATCCTAAGGTTATAACAATCCTACTATAGTGTGTTGGTGGAATTGGTGGAGTAAGGTTGATTGTCTTCTCTCTTTTTGTTTGTGTTATAGATAAAAACGTGTGTTTTAAGATAAAAAGTGTCTTTATCGGATTGTAGGCCCACACATTGAAATAAATTTAAAATTTTCAGTAGTATTTTTAAATTTGGTTTAGTTTAGTCCGTCGTTTAGTTTTTTTCTAAAACAGATAAGATATGGAGTTCAAATTTAGTAAGAACATTTGTATCTTACAATTTGCAAGTAAACCAAATATAAAGAATTTATTTGTATAATTTTCAAATTGGCGGCCGTTACAAAGTTATAAGATGGAATATCTTGAAAAGCGTTAACATAACAAAACAATTACAATATTTTCTTTTTTAACGACATTCAAAATGACTTTTTACCGACAAAAAACTGAAAATATAATTTCTTGGTAATGCTTTACAATGTCAATATTCACCTAAAACCCATTTTTTTATTTAAATTGTTTTTTTTATAATTATTTAATCATATTATCAGTCACTACTGCGAAATGGTTAAGAGCCACATGTGAATTTGTATTCCATTTCAGGGCAATGGTTTTTATCTTATTTATAAAATTGAATGCGGTTTAACCAAGCCGTGTTCGAAAACAAGTTACTGAACATTTTTTATTCATTTCAAAGTATGCAATCATATCCAGCCAGCTAAGGTTTGTTTATGAAACTCTGTATTTCAATGCTTGTTCAATAGTAAATCAATTTTAATTGTATATCAGTTGTATAAATACATCACAAAATATTCACCAAGAAATGTATCCTATTTTAACTTAAAACAGTAGTACAGGTTTGACATTTAAGTTACCTGAAGTAATACATTATTCACACAGGACATTATAATACTTTTATGGCATGTACAATACTTGACCATTTGCAATCTATACACACATTTTTAACGATTTGTTTATATTTTTGAAGTTAAAATTAATAAACTTTGCAAGTATTTTAACAACGATTTCTAGTTTTATATTCTCGGGTTTCTCAACTTAATACAATTTTGTGAAACTCATCTGCCGTTTTATATTTTAGTATTGAGTTATGTTTAAAAATAATTGTAAACTAAGTAGTTTACTGGAAATTTAATGAATGCGTTTTGTTTAGTGTGTGTAAAAGTGCGAAGAAATATTTGATAAACTAGATTTGTCCCGACAACAATGGAAACAGCTCAGCGATAAATAAATTAAATAACCTTGAGACATGAACAATAAAATATTATTATCGAATTTCCATAGGAAAGACTCTTTTACTTCATTTTACTCCAGTGACTCTTTCGGTGATACCTACAGCCGGGAGTGGTCATTGAGTATCGATCAAGGTCCCCAGAAGAAATTTTGGGTTGTCATTAAAAACGTTATATACTGTATATGTAATTTATAATAACCCCACAAAACGTGTTCAGGGGCCATAATCGGTGCTCATTTACTACTCCCGACCTTAGGTCTAACCATGTTTTATTACGTAATTATTATAAATTAGATTGTTAAACTGTGTATAATATGTCCACTTCAAACTTTGTTTGAACTCTCTTATAGTGTAAATGGAGATAAAATTGTTGTTGAACCATTAGAAGGTTTATAATAATTTTCTTAGTGGTATCCACAATGTATCCAAATTATTGCTTTTGAGCATGCTTCGTAATTTCTGATAATACTTAGAAAGACTGTACGACCTTTAAATATATGATCTAGTTAAATGTATTATTGTAATAATTATCGAGCCATGGCAAAACTTATTATTCAATAAAGTAAATTATTTTAAAGTTTGGTTTTAAAACTTCCTTAATTGTCCAGAAAAAGGAATGTTGAGACCTAGTTTTAATTTAATTAAAAAAATAGAATAAATTATACAACAATGTGTAAATTGTAAACTTAGATGTGATTGAGGAATATAGTTTTGTTACTATGCTATCCAAGAATGAACCGCCAATGCAAACAATGTGATCTAATCAATGTAGATGTAATCTATTGTAGTCAAACAATAAATAACTTCCTTTTCATATTTTTAATTTAAGCTCAAACTTCGTTCCTCGCTTATTCCTGCAGGATTTTCAGGTTTTTCCTTACCTTGGCATATAATGCTTGGAAATAAAATTGCTTGGTAGGTCTTATTGTCCTACCTAACTTTTCTAGATTCAAAAATTACATTTAATTTGAACATTTCATGTAGTGTTACTCAGTTGTTAGAATAAACTTATTCCATAAGTATGAGTTTAAAAAAAATCTGGATATTGACGTAAAAGTCTTAATTGGGCTTCAATAATTTACAGTTAATTGATAAAAACTTAAAGAACAAACGTATAGTCGAGTATTGGATACTGTTTTTAAAATTCAATTATTTAAAAAGAAAAAACGAAACTGAATTGTAACTAACTGACTAATATCTTAGATGTTTGTTTTTCCAAACAAAGTTTAATTTCAATTAAACGTTATAATGATGTCACTCTTAATCATTCTTAAGCCTGACATAATCGCTTCAGCAATTAGTGTAAGGTAAGCAAGCAAAATCATTTAGTTTGTCCATTTAATTTCAAATAACCTTTAATTAGATAATTTATATTTGCATAATTATCTTAATATGTAATATCATTGTTGATTTTATTTTTGATAACTTTTACGATATTATTATCTTTTATTGGTGAAGGTTCAGTTGGTCAGCCGGCGTCATTTCAGTACGTTCCACAGTTAGTGCTGCCATATAGTTATATTCCTCTGTTGACGATGGGTGTTTTATGTGCGTCTTTTCTTTTGACAATTTATCAGACCTACGGACACAAAGAAAACACAACAAACAAATAAATGTGTTCCACCACTCAATAGAGAAAACATAAGTAGTGGAAAGTGGTCGGATATGTTATGAAACACTTGAAGTTGGAGTGAGGTACTTGCCTTTATATCTTACATCACTCTCTTTTATAGCATCTTGTTATCCTTTGTCGGGAAATGGGCCTATGGCTGTTACGTAACAACAAAAGTGTATAAATAATAGGGTACATGGTTAATTTATGTTTGATATAATGCCATTTTGGTTCTGAATTAAAAGTTATAAAATAATTATCACAAAATTAAATAAAAATATACTAAAACAGAAAATATTTAAGTACGTATTATTATGATTTTTGTTTTATTAATGGGATAACGTGTTTTAAAATTACTCAATAATCAAACAAATAGTGAAGTAATTAGTAGTACCAATACTTGTTTACTTATATCATGCATATAATTACTGACTTTATGTACACTTTTTTAAACATTTACATAGATAAAAATATACTTTGCGATATTTTTAATAAGTCACAGTTCGGTTAGTATTTTGCTAAGAAAGTTTAAAATCATTCAAGGTGGGTGATAGTGCGAATGACAATACTGTAACAGCAAATACCTTACTTTCTTTATATTTACAAATATTAGAACAAATATATTCAAAGATGCATGGTGATCGATATAATTTGTACACTCGTTATAAAATAAAATTGTTTAATGGAGAAAGTCTTACACTTATTGTTCATGTCCATTATTTTCGAAATGCTAAACAGTTTTCGTACAGTTCGGCCCACATTACAAGAAAGTAATAGCATAGTCAATTAAACTTAAATTTAAAATTTATATGGACAAACTGTATATTATGCTAACTTTTTAGGTTTTACTAGTTTTGTTTTAAAGCATAATTAAGTGTAGGCTAGTTATTTGTCACGAAAGGAGTCCTAATTTATTGCGTACGCCAATTATATGAAATACATAAGTGATAGGGTTACGCTACAAAGATCTTATTACATGTAAAACTCAGTACTGACATTACAAAATAAAAGTAACTTGTGTACACTCAAAGACAGTTCAGTGATTAACATAAATAGCCTTCTTAAATACATTCATATGATTATTAAATTAATAAGAAATATAAAACTCTTAGTTTTATGTGGAATTCTACATAAGCACTTAAACGCTACTTATTCTCCTGAAAGATAAATGTTTATTAAACAAAGAATGGTTTTGGTGTTATATTAATTACAAACACACGCATACATATACATAAATGTCCTTCCTCTTCTTAGAGGAGGCATGGAAAGGTTGGTGTTGGAGTATACTAAGCTAAAGGAAGAAGTCAAATCTCTTAGGGTTCAACTAGAATCGGCACAACAATATAGCCGAAAAAACTGTATTGAAGTTCATGGTATTCCATGTGCTAATGGTGAGGATGCATTGGAAGTTGTTAAGAGAGTTGGTGTTGCGCTCGATTTTCCGGTGGATGACTGCATGATAGACGCATGCCATCGATTGGGTAATAAAGCTGTTAATGGAAGGGAGCCCGGAATCATTGTGAAGTTTGTTAGAAACATTGATGAGGAGGAGTTTCTACGGAAGAGGAAAGTAAAGAGAGATCTGTCAACTCGCCATATCCAAATGCCATCTGATATACCTATTTATGTGAACGAGAGTTTGTGTCGGTCCAAAAGAAGACTTTTGGCACTCGCGTGACAAAAAAAAGTTGATTTGGGATATAAATATGTCTGGCTTAAACAAGGGAAAGTACTGATGCGGAAAGAAGATGGCGCTCAAGTGATAGTGTTAACCCTAGAATGGTAAGGCGAATTTTTGTTTCTAATATGGCAAGGTGGGGTGTGATACACCCGAACGACAAAAACACATTTTAATGTATTCAAAAAATGTTTAATGCCTGTAAGTTACATATCTACTTATTCTACAGCTAATATAGCCTAATTACAATAATAATATAAGATATAAATAAAAAAATATGATTAAAATAAGTAATTTAAAATGTATAGTAATATTAAATTGATTTTTTTTTGTTTTCATTCAAAAAGTCACAAAGATAAAATTATTTGTTTATTTTTATCCTTCTTATTCAGTACAGTCAATGCAAGTGTCCACAGAATGTTCTTTGCATACTGGTTTTTTGCAAGTGTTGCACCTCACTTTTGTCTTCCTGTATTTCTTGCGATCACACAGACAACATCGTTTTTGTTTGTCATCTGGTGGTCCATCTACTACTGGCTCGTTATCAACTTCTTCTGCGTTTTCTTGTTTGTAACGTAAAATTTCATTTATCTGTAACTTTAAACTCCTTGGAAGATTACATGACTTCTGCTAATCATGTGATCTCGAGTCAGTGCAGCACTTAGGTCTTTCAAGAAGAATCGTCTGTTGTGTTTTGCATTTACTTTCAATTGTGGATTAGCCAAAACAAATAAAACGTAGGCATTTACACCACCTTGATCAAGCATAGCGTAAAATACTTGCATGGGCCACCGAAGATTTTTTCTGGAAGTTGAAAAAGTTGCACAAAGCTTATCAAAAGTGTCCGTCCCACCTTTGTTCTTGTTATACATGATAATTACTTCAGGTTTCCCTGTCTCTTCATCTATGGTATCATCGTGGTGCATGAACGATACTAAAACAACATTTTTATTTTTTTTAGGACTAAATGATACTAGTGTCTTGGTTTTGTCAAAACCAAAAACTGTACTGTTGATGGCCCGTTCTTGAAAGAAACATTGTGGGATCTCTGGTTTGTTTTTTCTTAGCGTCCCAACCATTGTTAACTGGTTTGTTTCGAGCATTCGATCAACTACTGGAATAGTGGTAAACCAGTTGTCGCATGTTATATTGCGCTTCGAACCTGAAATGTTTTCACTTAGTTTCCGTACATAGTATTCTGGAACTAGCTCATTAGGAAGTCGATCAGTAACTTGCCCAACGTAAGGAATGGCATCACACACATAGTACGTCTTTGAATCGTTCATCATGACAAATTTGATGCCATATTCCCCTGGCTTCTTTGGCATGTACATAAGAAATGGACATCTTACTCGACACGATACAAGTTGCTCATCAATCGTCACATGAGCTGTTGGAGAGTACAACTTTTTACAGTTGGCAATGAAAGAGTTCCAAAGAGATCTTATATGTGTAAACTTGTCATTAGCCCTCATCTGCCTTGTTTCCTTGTCATCGAAACGCAAGCAGTCAGTTAGGAAATAAAAACGTTTCATTGACATGGTTGCTCTAAAGAGACCATTACCATATGATGGTGACCACAAATCTTCAACATTCAGATCTGAAACACGTAACACGCCTCCAAGATAATACAGCCCAATCAAAGCTTTAATTTCTGGTACATTTGTACTGTTTACACTATAGTTATTTACAGAATAGTGGGAAGATTTTCTTTCGATTTCTTGGTTAGTATGCAATACAACCAAATTCAACATTTCATGATTGAATAGTAAATTCCAGATTTCAAGGGGAGATTTTACATGTTCCGCCCCATTCTTAGGTCCTGGCTTTATTATCAAAATATTTCTAGCTAAGGGCCTACCTCTTTTAGTAGGAACTGTGCTGCTCCATATGTACCCATTCTTTCCACGCACACATGGTCCTAGCTGAATGTCATCCTCAGGCGGTATGATGTCCTGTTGTTCCATGGCTTGATCATCGCCATCCTCGCCACATGATTGCTCGTCGTTTTCTTCATTGTCTTCCTCCATAACATCTAATATGATGCTGTTTTGATTCCTTTCTTCTTCATCACGATATTGGTCGTCATTCCAGATTAGCTCGCCAATCTGTTCGTCTGTGAGATGTTCATCCATTCTATCTGAAATAGAAAAAAACCAGTAGAAGAAGTTTTCAAACACATTTTATGAAGTTTATTTTAGTAATATAAGATTAAGTTATGAAAATTTGGTTAGGTTTAGTCAAAGATATAAAATATATTTTTTATTAAAAACTAATAATAAGTTTATATCAAACTTAGGAAGTTGATTTTCAGACATCAAGATTTTACGATAAGGTGGGGTGTGCTACACCCCAAAAAATACAAGGATTAAGCAGGCAAAGTATAATTACCTTCAGAGAGCAGATTGAGAGCTGCACTGCTGTCCAAGTGAAGGTCAAGGTCCAAACTGAATTTACATGAGCTCGAACCTTCCCCCACTGTTCCCCTTCCATACTGCTACACAAAAACAAAAGACATGGGGTGTGGCACACCCCACCTTACAAATCTATGGTTAATGTGTGAAGAGGACTTAGGAAAGTTAAAGTAGGAACGTATCTATGAGATTTCTGGTATGTAGTTTATTTTATAACTGTATATAATGAATGAATTTCACTGTTCAAATTTACTAAGCAGTGAAAACATAGATCTTTGTTATTATACATCAAAATATTGTAAATGAACTGTTTAAAATAAGTTTTAGTTTTAAGTTTTTTTTTTTTTTTTTTTTATAAATTTCATTGGTATAGTTTAAAATGGTATGTTTCTCTAAAAACTTCTTTTATAAATGACCTTGTTTTTAAATAGTGATCTTGTAATTGTTCAACAGAACATTAGAAGTATACGAGCTAATTTCGATGTTTTTGTAACCCAGCTGTCAGTACTAAGTTCAATGCCCCATATTATAGTGTGGATAGACCAATGTGAAACTTACCTATACACTATTGAAGGATATAATATTATAGAGAATTGTAATGAATCCTATCGTTCTGGGGGAATAATTGTTTACATAGATAAAACCTTAAAATATGAAGTAAAAAATTCTTTTCAGACTTCATCTGACGCTTTAGAGTTCGAATTCAAATTTAAGAGTGTATCTTTTCTTATGTTAGTTATTTACAGAATTCATGATACTTATAAGAATGATTTCGTGAATGAAATTCAAAATTATTTGCAGGCTAAAATTAATAAAGAAAATATAATTATAATTGGTGATATGAATAATAATTTATTAGAGGAGTCAAAATTAATAGACGAGTACAAAACTGTTTTCAGCATTTTTGGTTTTGAGTCGCTAATAAATGAACCCACGCGCATTTCAAAATTTAGTGAAACTTGCATAGATCATATTTTCATAAGAATTAACCAGAGGAAGGATTTTAAAATATTATCATCGGTATTGCATAAAGCTATAACAGATCATAGCATGGCGGGACTCGGGTTATCTTATCATGATTACAAAACTAAGCAAATAGATCGAGAGGACAGTCGACTCTTTATCAACTATGATAAAGTAAACACTCAGTTGAGTCAGGTTGACTGGACTTCTGTTTACCTGCAATCTGACTCGTCTATCGCGTTCAATAATTTTTACGATATCTTAAATAAATGTATCTCTCTTTCTAGGGAAGTAAAAATTGTGCAAAATAAATTTAAACATTTAAAGCCATGGATTAATGACTATCTTTGCTATAAAATAAAAAAGAAAAATATGCTTTTTAAGAAAGTTTTAAAACAGCCTAACAATTTTAAATTACACATATATTTTAAAAATTTCAAAACAAAACTACAAGCTGACCTAAGGGAAACGAAAAATGTATATTACTGTAATAGGTTTACAAATTGTAATGGAAACTCTAAAAGTGAATGGAAATTAATTAATGAGCTTGCTGGTCAAGAATGCACACAATTGCCAGTTTACAGGTAAATAATACAGTTGTTATTGATAAAAAATGTATAGCAAATGAACTAAATTGTTATTTTTTAAATATTGTCAAAACCCTAGGCAAACACGTGGGTGAAGTAGACAAAGCTGGTTGTAAATATAAGCATTTTTTTGGACAAAGGTTGAGTAAAGGTTCTATGTATTTACATCCAGTAACTTTACAGGATGTTGAAAAAGTAGTTGTGTCTTTAAAATTAAGCAAGGCTCCTGGAATAGACGGAATCAATTCAAATACAACAAAAATAATTTTTCCTCAAACAGGTGAAATTTTAACTCATATTATTAATTTAAGTTTTGAATCTGGAAAGTTTCCTGATAAGTTTAAAATGTCTTTAGTTATTCCCATACACAAAAAAGAAAGTAGGCTTGAAATGTCAAATTACAGGCCAATATCTCTGGTTTCTGTTTTTGCTAAAATTATTGAAAAACTAATGAAAAATCAAATTGTACAATATTTAAATAAAACAGATTTTTTCAGCACTAATCAATACGGTTTCATGGCTGGAAAAAGAACTGAGGATGCTCTTCTTGATTTCAGCATTTAGTTATGAATGGATTGAATAATGGGGATAAAACGTGTGGTCTTTTTCTTGACATTACTAAGGCATTCGACACTGTTGATCATAAAATCTTGCTTGATGCCTTATGGGACTGTGGTGTCAGGGGTGTAGTTCACCAATGGTTTATAAGCTACTTGAAAGACAGGAAGCAGTGTGTTAAAGTTGGTGCACATGTGAGCGAGTGGGGTGTTGTTGATTGTGGAGTTCCTCAAGGAACAGTATTAGGCCCAATTTTATTCTTAATTTATGTAAATACCCTTTGCAACAGAAATTTTAGTGGTAGGTTGATTTCTTTTGCTGACGACACGGCTTTAATTTATACAAAAATTGGAATGAATGTAAATTAGCCGTGGAAGAAGATTTAATCGGCTTGCGGTTGTGGTTTGCAAGTCATAAAATGACACTTAGCACTAGCAAAAATAGTTTTATGAAGTATTCATTGAAGGATACGGGATAATCTTTTGCCACAGTCACATATAAATTTTTAAAATGTATAAAAACAAACTCACAGTGCGCTTTGAACTGTTCTTTAATAGAAAATTCCGTAAATATAAAATATTTGGGGGTTATGATAGATGAACGCATGTCATGGAAAACCCATATAAATACATTAAAAAGTAAGTTGAATCGAATTATTAGAGTTTTTTATTTCTTAAAGGGTGTCTGCCCCAAGTACATGTTACGGAAACTTTATTTTTCACTAGTCCAAAGCAGATTGGAATATGGAATTATTTGCTAGGGAACTGCTTACAACACAAACCTGTATCCTATTAAAATAATTCAAAAAGGCATTATTCGTGTCATACAAAATAAAAACAGAATTGAACCTTCAAGACCTCTTTTTCATAGTTTATCTTTACTACCACTGAAACATTTATTTGTATACAAGGTTCTTAGTGTCTTCTACAGGAGAAGTGGACAATTTCCCACTGTATATAATAGGTATAAATTATCATTCCGTTCTAGGCATAACTTGCCTATTCCAAAACCTAGGCTGACAAGTTTTATAAATTCTTTTTCTTATTTAACTCCGAAATTGTACAACAAATTACCGGTATATATCAAACATTGTACTAGGCAACCAAAATTCCTGAGACGCTTGAAATCTTGGCTGCTCAGTCTCGACAATGTGGGCACTCTCCTAAATAAGTAGTATAATCCAGCTCACTTTTTGTTTTAAAATTTTCTAAAAATTTCTTTTACTGCATTTATTTTAAAGTTGTATGCTTTGTTTGATTCATGCGCTACAGGAAGAGCCGCAAATGCAAAAAGCTTTATTATTTATTCATTAACCAGTTTTAAAATCTGATTGAGCTCAGTTATCTCTATGCTCCATAAAAGATGCTTATATATAAAAAGACCATTTTTTCTGTGAAACTTCTTAAACTCACTAAATTCATTGTTTCTGTAGAACTCTGATAAAATAAATTTTATTTTGTTTTTTTAATTAAAGGTAACCCTCATTACAAGATTCCTATAGAGGGTACCTAATTCTTCCCTTTGTATTTTTAATGTATTAATTTATGTAAATTTCTTATGTTTATGTTTTATTTATGCATGTATTATATTTTAAAAGGTTTGTAAAAAAGGAAGAATAAATTAATTTCTAATTTCTAATTTCTAATAAACGTATATTAAAAGAAAAACAGAAACATAAACACTAATTAAGTATGTTAAGCAGTTCCTCGTATATTGTAAGATACTGAAAATATCGTATAATCTGTCTTTCAAGATTTTTATATTAAATCTACTAAATCAAAATAATTTTTACATAATTTTGTGAATTGTCTTTGGAGAGATTTACGAATAACACTTCCAAAAATCAATTTATGATAAGATTGTGTATATGATCCCTTCTTAGCGTGAAGTATTGTTTACTTTAAACAATCGTAATATCTTGTAATGTGTGTGAATTTTTAACTGGTAGATTATTAAACATTAATAGCATACAAAGTTTCAGTATGTATTATTATCAAGATATTCAACATAATTTATTCCCGCATTCCTCCGGATTCAAAACAATCAAGATGCACCGCATTTCAAATGCTCTGCACTGTACTCTAGGTTACGTACCTAAACGGTGCATCAACTACAACATAAGACAATGTTTAGTTTCAAGTTGTTTCTAATTGAACTATTTTACATGAGACTTTACCACTGCTGCAAGTGCATTGTATACTGTTTTATCTAACCGTTAATGTATGCCTGGATTGTCCCTAGGCGAGATTATTTATTGTATTAGAGTGTCTGTGTAGAAAAATATCTATGAATTTATCTGTTATAAGGTAATTTAATTAAGTTATCAGTACTGATAACGTCAGTCATTTTGTAGTAACAAATTTCATTCCAGATAAATTATTTTTGTTTTTAGATTGTTTAAAGTTTCTAACTGCCGAGAAATATTTTTGCTTTGTGCCAATGTTTACTTAATAATGTTTCCTTAGACTACAGTAGAAGTGCTTATATTATAATCTAAAGCAATGGACTGTGGATTCATTAATAAATTTCACTTTTGGTTAGGATAGAACGAAACAAAATGTATTTTTCAGGTATGGTTTTCTTAGTTGAATCAAAATACTTACTCTGTTGCAAAATAGCATTGTGCCCCGTACAAAACACTAAGATAAAAAAACGCTAAGAATATATCAATCTGTCTAAAATAAAAAAATAGAAAGAATAACTTCGAGGAATTCAATTTCAAATACTATTATATTAAATTGAGGGGTATAAAATCAAATAGCGAATAACTACAGGAATCATGAATCATATTATAAAAAGTGGTGGTTTTGTTACCTCTTTAGAAAATAGGTTGAATAATGACTCAATTGTTTTTTTTTTCATTTTCCACTATAATAATGATCAACTTACTTGAACTCTCAAACCATTACACTGCATTTAATGAAACTCCTTTTGCCATATATTTAAAAAAAAATAAAACAACAAAGCACCAGAATCTCACCATAGGGAAAGCAGTAAAAGATCGAACCCATTAGTATTGGAAAAATATTCCAATAATTGACTAAAAATATGAGACTCGTATTTTGTATGGACTGAAATCTCTAATGGAAATATAGTTCATTAAAATGTTTCTCCGTCTTAGAGAGCAGTTGATTTAGCAGAATGAGAAGTGAAGGTGAAGATAGCCCTGGACGTCTAGTTACAGTAATACATAATGAAAGTCAATAGTAATTTCACCAAGTCAGTGCTTTACCATAATGCAATCACCCAGAAGGAGTCTTCCTGTCTCAGGGATGTTATTTACCAAGAGTGAATAAATACAATTGTGTCCTTAAACGTAAAAAGTGGTGTCATCGCAAATTTAGCACGGAACGTTGTAATTCCGGGAAGGGAGTGTGGAATATCCCCCAGATGAAAATTTGTATATGTATGTTCCTAATTAAGAATTACAGGGTTTTTTGGCGCATAAAAAACATAATACCCAAACATAATTATATGATTGCATCATTCGATATCATTAATCTCTACACTAACATCCCTGTCCAAGAAACTTTAACCATTGTAAATGAACATCTTACCTCTGCAAATATACTAGAACCAAAACAAATTGCAGAGTGTTTGCGTTTATGGTCAGTTATTTTAAAGCAAAATTATTTCACCTTCAATAGTGAATTCTATACCCAAAATGACGGCTTAACAATGGGATCACCGCTGTCCGGGTTGTTAGCAGATATTTACTTGAACCACTACGAAAATACGTACCTTTTGTCGGGTTTGAACAAATTTAAGAAAAACATCATATATTATGCACGTTATGTGGACGATACCTTTATAATCATCGACGGAAATATGCGACTGTTAGCGAATTTAAAAAACTACATGAACAGTATTAATAATAAAATACAATTCACTTTAGAAACAGAAAACAATAATAGAATAAATTTTTTGGACCTCACAGTAACTAGATTATCCAAAACTTATAAATTCAAAATTTACCGTAAACCTACCACAAAAAACATTACCATTCATTCCAGTTCACATCATCCTACCAAACAAAAGTTAGCTGCCTATAATAGTATGGTGCATAGACTTTTATCCGTTCCACTCAGTACAGAAGATTACCAAGATGAACTTAACACCATCAAATATATAGCCTCGTCAAACGGTTACAACACAGTGATTGTAGACAATATTATAAAAAAGCATAAAAACAGAAATCCACTTCGGAAGAAAACTACTAAAAATAAATATATCCCAGCCAAATGTGGTAGAGTACTCCCTAAAATATTGAATAATGTGTTTGGAAAACTGAATGTCACATTAGCCTATAAAACAGAGAATAGTATTAAAAGAATATTGCAACACAAAATAATGACACCTCTCGAAGATAAGACCGGCATCTACAGGATTAATTGTAATGATTGTGAACAATATTACATAGGACAAACGGGAAGACCTTTTATACAGCCATACAAGGAACACCTGCCAAAAAGGACACTCCACATAAAATCAAATTTTGCCCGTCACATAATGGACAATGACCACACGTATTCGAGTTTTGATAAAAATTTTAAACCTTTAATTGTATGCAATAAAGGCACATACATGGACGCCGCTGAGGAATACGAAATATACAAGGCATTTAAATTAAAAGATGAACTATTAAATGACCAGCTGAACTTCAAATCCAATAGGCTTTATGATACTGCGATAAGCGATGACAATAAGATTACTTGAATCAAGAGTTCAGTAGTTGGTCAACATTCCAACGGTGCGCACCGATTCCTCGCATCAATATATGTTTTTGTTAAATGACATGTGTGTTTGTGTTTGTGAAGTGTTTTTAATGTATATATGGCGACCTGATCTTCAGAGAAGCCAGACGATGGAACATAGATTCCGAAACGCGTTGCCATAATATATAAAGGAAGTCACACGACGGAAATACGAAGGTAAATATAATAATTTTTACTTTAAGTAGTGACTTGGATACTGATACACAATGTTCTAATTTATTACTTAAGCAAACTTAACCTTTTATGATTAATAGTTCAAACAATGGCTACAAAAGATAATTAAAAATAAATTTAATTAAATAATTATTTTCTGTTTTCATTCTTATTGATTTATTCCAACTATATCGAGGAAGTAGGAAGTGTAATAGAAATTTCTGGTTTACAGGTGAATTGGTTCTTGAGAAATGTATTCTAAAGTAGTTTAAATCTTTTATGTTCGAATAAAGACCATTTGAGATACAAATTTGTTCGCTTAAAACACCCCAGTTAATTTAGTAATTTAAATGTAAAGCTATTTACATACTAGCTCTGAATGAAACTAATTATACTGGGTGTATAATAATGTATATGGAATATAATGTAACTAATTATGATAATGAAGTATGTTAAAGGAAATGTGTGGTACCGTTTATATGGCAGGCTTGTGGTGGAATACTGCTCAGCTTCCTGGAATGTAATGCAAGGATTTATTGCATTATTGCTTATTGAGGGGATTCATACTGTTGGTACTCAGGTATGTAATTACGTGGCATTACGTAATTTTAATTCACCATATCCAGTATAAGTTAAGCTGGCCATCTAAACTTACATCAAGTCTAGTATTTTTATAACGTTTGTTTCTTTACTGGCGATAGGTCGCCCTTGACAATAAATCCAAAACCATGTTAAAACCTAGATTAAACAAGAAGTAGATCAGACAATTTTAAATATACTTAACAATAATGTAACTTTGCAAAAAATAAGTTTTTATTTTTTAAATATTGTTTTAACACCTTTAGACCTCAGACTTATGTGTCAATATTATACTTATAGGCTACAGAGTGTAGAAAAAGTGCAGGACCGGTTTAATATTTCGTATATAAATAAAATTTGAAGGTAGATGTGATTGAGGAACCTACTCTTTTATTCGAATTAATGTATCATATGACCACTTTCCCATTTAAAACACAAAGTTACTTTCAAAATGGCGGATATATTTTTGAAATCTTAATAAAATAGATTTTTGCATAGAGTAGGTTCAGCAATCACATCTACCTTCAAATTTTCTTTATATACGAAATATTAAACCGGTCCCAGACTTTTTCTGAACCCTGTATATAGGCCTACTCGTATGTAAATTTTTAAATCTAAGTCAATATGAATCACTTTATTATTTAAGTTTGCATTTTTATTGAAAAGGTTATTCATTCACTTAATTGGAATATTAGAACACTTGAGATCTATCACCAATTATGGGCAGCATCTGAGTTAAGTTATTTTCAAAGTCTAATGGAAATACACTAGATCATATCTTTTTCAAAAATAAAAGATCTTACAATCTTTCCTC
Organism: Philaenus spumarius; assembly: GCA_018207615.1. Taxonomy (NCBI): domain Eukaryota; kingdom Metazoa; phylum Arthropoda; class Insecta; order Hemiptera; family Aphrophoridae; genus Philaenus; species Philaenus spumarius. Next base: position 420,994 of record JAGFPH010000580.1, read on the forward strand.
GGTTGTTTCAATGTGATAAAAATTCTATGGTTAATGTAGTTAACATAAACTTTAAAATATTTCAAATGATAATTTCGGTAAACATAAGGCATAAGATATTAATGATGTTGATAATAGTGTAAATTAAAGGCTTGACAACGAAGGGATTTAATAATTTACATTTAATGTTGTACTGGTGTCTCAAAGTGTAGCAAACCTCAAGTTTAGGTAAATATTCTTAACTATTTAATATTTACTCGCGTCGTGTATGCCAGGCCCAAGTCTACATGTTTTTTTAATTGCGTATTAAAATTTGTTTTGTGTATTTGTGTTGTATTATCTATACTAATATTATAAAGAGGTAAAGTTTGTTTGTTTGTTTGTATGTAGGGGGTAATCTCTGGCACTACTGAACCGATTGAAAAAATAGTTTTACTAATAAAAAGCTACACTATCCCTGAGTAACATATGCTATAATTCATTTCGGTAAAAACCTTTTTTTATTTCAATATATTTGTAAATTTAGTCGGAAAAAATCTTAGGTTATGACTAGAATTATAAATCAACACATGTATTTACATTTATTACCATAGCAGCCAATTGAATAAAATAACAGATAACATAGCTGCTTCAATATTTCGATTAAAAGCTGATTTCAAAATTTGAAGCAATTATTTTTGTACTTCCACCTTTTAGGTTAGAGTTTTAAAGTGTAGACCTGAGCCTTGCTGGTTCTTTTAACTATTATTAACTGCTGTTATAAAATATAGGAAATAATTTGGTTTGAATATTTAACATTATTTACCATCTTAGTTTTTAGATTATTATTAATACTACACCTTTATTATAATTAAACATAACATAGGTTTATAGAAGGTTCCATTGGGGGTTGGCGTGCGGAGCACGCAGGGGTCTACCCTAGTCTACATAATAAAGGGTGTATTTATCATTATAATTATGATGAGTCACATTTGTTTTAATTGTGTATCTAGCCTGACTATTGTCAAATCGCATCGTTTATGTAACAATATATTAACTTCTAGTGTGTATAAAATAGTGTATTCACAATCTTGTAAAACATTTAGTTCTATATTTGATCTTAATATAATATTTAACCAGACATATTAAATAGTTATAAATATTAACATATGAAGTATTTAAGAAGTTACAGAATGTAGCCTTTTGTATGGCAAAATATTTTGAAAGTTCTAAAATAACGTTTAATATTAAGTATATTGTACATTTAAACGGATTGTACATTAAATTTAAGTTGTCTAATTTGTCTAACTGTGTGTATTTTGTATTATAATATGTATATAATATGTATAGTGTTTTAAAAATGCGATAAGTCGGAAAACAACTGTAGCACGTTCCAACAAACTAGGAACTGGATACGAATGACGGTAAGAAACAAAAATTTATAAATTAGAGTTAGGTTATCCGTTGGCTGAATGGCTTTATTTTGTCTAATTTGTTTATCTTAAACTCATCCTTCACATTTATTATTATAATATTAATTTACGTTAAGAAATGCAACATTAATTCACATTGGATGGTTGTGAATACAAATTATAAATGAAACCAAATACACGTACCAAATCAAATATCCTGAATTCGCATCACGTACTTAGCAGCTGTCGACCTCAAACGCGAATCGGTCACTGTACATGTCTTGCTGACATTATAAATCCTTTACAAATCGATAGTTGGTCAAATTGTATATTAAATATATCACTATAAAGGTGACAAATAGTGAATGATAAAATACAGTAACGAAATGTTGAGGTAACAAACCATACTAACATTAAAATCAAATTAGGTTAAGTTATTGTAGTAATTTACAACGTTTAGGGTTTTGAGTTATTTTTAGTAATACCATTTAAGTATAAGTAGATCATTGTAATGCATTTAATATATCAAATATATTTGAAGTATTAATAAAGTTAGTAGTTGTATATTAAAACGTTATCACTTCTTTATCTAATTAAGTGATACCTCTCTAAAACTAATTATATAGATTTGTTAAATGTCCACCAGTAAAAGTAAATCTCCGCACAATATCAGGGTGCGAGATAAGGAGGGGGTAAACTGAGAGTGTGAATTGAGTGGCAAATTTTTGTGGCGAAAAATGTCTACAAAGAAAAAATAAAAATAATATAAAACAAAAGTTGAAAATTCGAAAAATTTTGATTTTGACTATCTATACACCTAAACTTTGGGTTTTGTTTAAAAATATATAATTTAATTATACAGGATATCTCTTGATGATCCTTTTGGTGATCAAAGATAAAAGCACAAGGGTCTCTTCAGTTAATATTTTCTCAAATTAGTTAACAATCTAAATAGTTTACATTTTTTTTAAATAATATATATGGCTTAAGAGAGATGTCTAAGGATAAGTTGTTAGGTAATTGTAATGACTTTGACCATTTTAACCATAAATTACTCATCTGATAAACGGACTAGGTCCTGCAGGAGAGTTGACAATCCTGAGTATATTTAAGAAATAAATTTGTCTCCTCGAGATTTAGATTCTGCAAATTAATTACAGTATTTAAATTTTGTCCCAAATACAAACATTGTACTCAGAACTCTGTTGACTTTGCCTTAACACTAATTAGTTTGACGTTTTTCTAACTGAAAATAATTAAAAATTATCTAAGGTAACGATGGCAAAAAATAAACTGAGTGGTTTGGACATGATTTTGACGGAACACAATGCATTCGATCAATTATGTTTAAGGTAATAAAGAGTTTGCTGATCAGAAAGTTAGGAGAAAACTATTTTAATATTTATCTATAATAAATATTTCACCATTTTAGTGTGTTTTTTTAGATTAAAATAGTTTTATTTTGTACGACTAATTTCTTCTTCTTTGTCTTCGTTGTTGTTGTTATTATTCTTTTAAATAATTATTTTGATGATTATATTTTATAATTATTTATTAATTTTTGAGATAATAAAATTTTATACAGAACGAAGGATTTTATTATCCAATAATTACTTGCAAAAATAACTATGTCTGAAAAATTGCATTAGTCGTATTTAAAATTAAATATAAAAAAAGCAAAAATATGTTTGTACAGAGCGGCCGAAGAAATAGGCCGGACCCTGATTAATGAAAATATATTAAAGATAATTTGCTATTATTGTTGTAAGTACAAAAGATCAATTGTGTAAGTAACAGTAAATTGCTGATCAAATAAATCCATACTTAAATCAAATACTATAAAATTATGATATCCAATAAAGACCTTTGTACAATGTTTTACAAGCTTAATATAAAACAAGAATTTGTATAATTGAACAGGAGCAGAGTTTTATTTGTCGCACATGATCTAAATTTAAAAATTATGCTCCGAAGTTCAACAGTTTAAAACCCTTTAACTATTACAACAAACAATTATACCTTTACTGTAATAATTTGTACATCAGAGCGACGAAAGCAGTGTTTATGTTACATTCAGTAATGACGTCACCGGTTGAGTATAACCACTGGATTGTCTAGAAAAGTCTTTTATAGAATGTTGTTGTTGAAAATAACTATGTAGGTATTTAAGTAAATAAATTGCATTATAGAAATTCATTACATTTTTAATCCGTGTATTTTATCTGTAAATTTGCACAACTTCCCTATTTAAATAGATTTTTGTATATGAGTACATGATTTTAACATGGATCGGTTGAAAGAATAATCAATGTTTATGAATTACATTTGCGCAGTTGATTAAGATATTTGAATCATTAAATTTAATTTAAAGCGACTAAATAAAGATGGTGGCTGCTTATAAATGAAAAAAAAAATATGTTAATGATTAAATATTTTGGTATTAGTGACAAAATATACCAAGCTCTAGGATTAATCAATTTTTTAAGATTGTTTCAAAAGTAGGTATTTGTGCAAGAAGAACTGGAATTTCTTGACTTAACACTATTTTAAGAATCCGCATGGAATTGCTAACAAGTATAGGATAAAATAATGTAATGGGGTAGTAATTTTAAATGCTAAACGTTATCGCTGTAAGTTCAAATTTGTAGTTATTGTAAAAAACTAAATAATAAAAAGTGAAAAGGGTCTAAATATATGATGTCAAGTCCCATGGAGGGAGAAACAAGGGTTTAGTATTGAGTAAGTATTGTTACCCTCCCTCTTATTTTCATCTCTAATCGAAAATAATCCAAATACGAGTGCTTAACTATTTTCGTGTATCAGTTCTTTAGTCATAGGAATTAGATAAAATAAATGTTTTATGATAAAGTACACATATTCGTAAGAGTAACTAGTATACCGGTAACTATATACATACAATGTAAAATTGTGATTTTTTTTCAAAATTATAAAACACTGCTATATAGTTATTTACATTTTTAACAAAAAAGTTTGAACAGAACAATGTCGAAATTCTTATTGGCCTCAAGAACTAAGATAAGGTATTGGTATTGAAATATAAGTAAAATGTAATTTATGACGTCCTCCGTAAAACGATAAGAAAACAACTGACACGGGATAAGGTACGGCAATTGATAAATGTGTTGCCAAGAGAGGACACGCAAGTGAAAACATAAAGTGCTGTTTGATTTGTGTACGATATAAAGAGCAGTAAAACTGAGAATGGTCGACGTTAACGTGCTTGAGTACTATCTTCATGAATTATTTTAGTTATATTTAAAGGCTTGAATCTGTTTTCTTGTTTGTTTTATTTTCGCATTATTATATTGCTTGGTTTTGTTTTTCTGTTGGATGTGTAGTAACCATTCATTTGCACTATTATCTTTATCGAAATAAACTGAACGACCAAGTAAATATGTTTACAAAAAAATACATTGTCCAAGGAATAATTCTTAATTTCCTCAAGCGTGCTAATCAGTCAATCTTTTGAATTACATTTTATAATAACGAAATGTTTAAAACTCAAAAGTCATATTATACCTTCCACTGAGAGGAAGTTTACTTTTAAGCCATTCAATTATTTCAAGGTAAAATTAAATTCGAAATTATAATAATTAAACTGTAACTCTTAGAAGTCAAAAAGAATATATTTTATTTGCACATGTAGATAAAACAGACATTTCTGTTTTTATTTTATCTTTTGCTATCCATTTGTGTATAATACAAGTGTTGTTGCTAAATTTCATGATATAAATCATTTTACCAAGGTCAAACAGACATAACAAGGGTAAATACAGGAGTTTATGATCCTTATAGTCTACATATTACGTAACGGGTAATATTACAATGTTTTAATTGATTATGATATTACTTAATTTTATGTTTTTTTTCCAAAATATTGCCCGGGATAGTAATTATAAAATAAGTTCTTTCAAATTAAAAAGGTAAAGCAACACAATTTATAAAGATTGGTACACATTTGGCTTAAACCATTATTCAATGTTTCCAAACCAACCAATTAGAGTGGTGGATTTGTTGAAAAACTATAAATATAAGGCTAGTTCCCTTGCAGGTATACAAAATCTGTTGATGTGTTTCGAATAAATTAGTTGTTGAATATGAAATACGAGTTTAAAGTGTTATTATTTAATAAGAATTAAGTGGAGTTCAAAGTATTAAACAAAACTGCGTATATCAAATAACATTTTTAATAACACAAACTTTCCAAACGAATACACAAAGTTTTTACTCAATTTATTAAAAGAACATGGTGAACAAACAACTGTCAATACTCACAGGACATTCCTACTTCTAAGCAGATTACATAATTTAAAAAAATTATTTTCAGAAACAGTTTTTAGTACCATTTAAAGAACTATAGAGCTATTCTATAAAGAACTACATATATAAATTATTTTATAAATAACTTACACATGTTTCAAATACACAAGATATGTTTACCAAAAATAATTTAAGTGACAAAAAAGTAGCCACACTTTCCTCTTGTTAAATGTAATACAATAAGTGCTAATTTCAATTTGCCAAAAACAAATAACTAAATATATTACTTCATAACATCAAAACATTTAATTCTATATTATACTTTTTATATTCCTTGTGATCTAAAGGCAAACTGTTTTTAGCAAAATCAAAACTGCTTGGTCTGATTCAATGAAAATCTCAATTTTGTTGCGATAAATTTTATTATTGAGTGGCATTTCTTATACATTGATTAAAACATTTTCTATAGAAAGGTGGATCATTTTTTAATTTAAAATCATTTTGTACTATATTTGGTAGACAATTCAAAATCAGTATGTGTGCCCTACTTCTTACATATTTATCATGGTTTATGAACCTGTTACAGCATCCTAAGTTTTCTAATTAATAATTATGGTTGATGTTTTTTTTTTGAAGGGCTGCTACCCAAACCGGTGACCAAAAGCCAACTAGAGACTAATCCAAAACAAGGTACCATTAGGTCAGATATTGCAAAAACCTCAGTTGGAAAAGGACCACGTTTCTCGGCAGTGTTCGTTCATTTTTTATTTCAAATATTGCCGATGTTTCTGCAAACAATTATCAGAAAAATACAATCCAGTTTCTGTCACATTACAACTAGGGTTACTAACAAAATATTGCCTATGTACTTTCAATCAATTGCATGTTTTACAAATTGTGAACATTACCAGTAATATTCTTTTGAGGTTGATAAGAAAAACACACACTGTTACAATCCACACAACTATTTAATTACTCACGACCGGTTTCGAACTTTACAGAACATTAACTAGTGAAATACTAACCTAATAATACAAACAACACTAGATCTAAAGATGTGAATGTGGGAGGGGAGCAGGTAGAAAAAGGTTAACTTCAGGGTGGGGCAAGAGAGGAGCAAACAAAGAAGGTGGTCAAGTGTAAAAATTGACATCAACTGTAAATAATTTCTTCAAACTAATTTTCAATTTAAAAGACAAAGTTCAATTTTCCTTTATATTTATTTTTTTCGTATATTTAAAATCAATTAAACAGTCTCTAAATTAACAATCCTTATAACTCGAAATGTAGCTGTGACAGTTTTATCTTGAAAATATGCCTTTAGGTTGAGCCCATTGTTAAAAACATAAATTACTCATAATCATTACAGGAACACTCAAAAATAATACTTGACAAAACAACAAAATGTTATTGGAATCACTTCAGTCAAAATATTTAAATTAATCTTACAAAAATAAACGTATGTGTTGCATAAAAAATACCGAGCAAAGGTACTTACTCTTAGTTCTAGCTTTTAATTTTAATACAATTAATTTAAAGTTTTTAGTCTTAGTACTTGCTTACAATTAGTTGTATAATCTTTAGCCAATGCTAGATACCAATAGCAGTAACATTTAATCGAAAACTACCCAGCTTATATGTATATATATAAATACAATCACTAGACATTTTAAGTTATTTGAATTTTTTATTAGTTATTCTAATAAAACTCATGCAATTGAATTCTATGCATTAATTTTTACTTTAAATGAGAAATGTTTTGTTCCCTAAACGTATCTTATTTTACAAAATATTTCTTATTTGATACAAAAGCAACGCAAGTAATGTATGTAAATAGTGCACTGAGATGTATCTTTATACAGCATTGTATCACAGCATTCAAACAGAATAGACTTAACTACTTATACTTCTAAGAATTTAAATAAAGGTGTTTTAAATACATATTTTACACTCATATCAAGTTAAAATAAACCATTAAAATTAAATTTTATATACTTATAAGGCACACAAAATATACTATAGAAGAATGACAAGATAGTATTTGGACTGACGATTACAAGATGTTGGGCTGAGGAGCAAACCCACTGCTAAAGCTATTAACAATTTTCGTTGTTCTTGTACATACATTTCAAACACAAGTAAAAGTAGGCCTGGAATTGTTATTTTGCTTAGTTAAAAAGTCAGATAGTTTGTGCTTACTTTTTATATGATTTGTTATAACAATATTTTGATGAATTGATGATCAAATAATCTTACTGTTCTTTAAATAACTTTAATTTAAATAACTATTTACAACATTTAAGTGCGGCGAGACACTAATGTGGCTATACGAGTATTTCTGCGTACTTTACGTAGAGATGGAAAACCATTATAAATAGAAGGCGAGTATTTTGAAAATAAACTTATCAAAACTTATAATTTGATTAAAAGTCACAAAATCATGACAATATTTGTGCGCACGAATTGTACATACAGTAATATATATTACAATTTCTTAAAATTGTTGGAGTTAATACAGTTAATACACTGAAATTAAAACTGAAACTAATATTGTTGCAGCTGTTTTAAGGTACTAGTTTATTACACAGCAGTAGGCTAGCTTAATATTAGTTCCACTGTTTTTATTTATTTTGCTATATCTATAAAAACATAGAAATTGAGTAATTTACCGGTACAATAAATATAGTATCAGTAATAGAACAATAAGATTATATTATTTAAATTATTATTTGAGCATAGTTGAGGACGGGTTTCTTTATGATATAATGCCAATCCTACAATTTATGTAATAGATACCCAAACTATATAGTTTAGGCTAACCATAAGTAATAAAGTCTTATAAAAGTTCTTCTTATGTATTAGAGGCCGAACTGTGTAATGCAGCCTGGTCATATGAAACAAATACTTGTAATATGTAATAAAGAATAGTAATATATAATAAAGATTTACCTTATGTGATAGAGGACCGAACTGTGTAA
>JAGFPH010000580.1:429632-440793 GCA_018207615.1 Philaenus spumarius
CAATAAAGGCTTGCTTGATGTAATAAAGAATAGTCCTATACAATAAAAAATGATATAATGTAATAGAGGCTCAAACGAACCAGTCTGAGAAATATCTGGTGTGAGACGTTTTCTTTTAGAAGTGTTATTTACACTAACCATAACACAAAGCACATAAAGTCGAATTGATTTCTATAGCAGGACCGTACTTCAAAAACACACCCGAGTCTTTGTGTTGCATCATTACGAAGCTATTGACAGAAGCAAGTCCGGCGAGAGTTTAAATCTATTGGTTTTGGTTTTTTGTCAAATAATATTTCTCTCTATGTCAAATGAAAATTAAAAAGTTTTTTACCAAATTGTAATTTTATAATCCCATTTTTTAAATTGTTTTTAATGCTAATTTATTTCGTAGTTATAATCATATGACTCAATAATATTACTTTTTTAAATCTGATAAATAACCGATGTTAAAATAAATTTAAAACGCAATTATTTATTTAAGTTGATGTTATTTAAAAATGTATGCTTAAGTGTTAATTATTTATTCCCAGGCATTAAGCAGTTTATGACGATTATTTCTAAGTAGGGACTATATTCTATTTTTAATCCAAGGAACATGTAAACAAACAATTATTTCCTTTTAGTAAGTTGCGCAATACATTACGTTAATTTCGATTAAAAATTATTGATATGGCGGCCATATATTTTTTTATACATGACAGCCAGTAGCTATTTAACGTCTGCGATTAGAGAAAAATAACAAAAGTGTCATAAAATAATATCGTCTACCAAAAAATGCAAGAAAAATATGGTGTTTGTATTTAAAAAATTTAAGATGGCGGCAATTTTAGAAAATGGTGAAGATTAAAAATTTGCTAACACAGTAATGTACCTAAAAATTTAATGTTCCCAATTTAAAGTTTTTCGAGAAACTGATAGTTTTCTAGATCCCAATGGTGGCCGTTTTGGGTTGATCACCCTGTATAAACATAAGTAAAACAATAAACATGTAATTCGTAATATAATCATGGCATTGAATGACTTTTATGTTTTTAATGTTAAAAATCTAACATAACTAAACACTAACAGCAGTATTTTAAAGTCAGTCAGTTGAAAAATGTTTAGCTTAATAGTTTGTTTTAAAATGTTACGGGAATTTATTCACTATCAAGTATAATTGCCAACGATGAGCATCGACCAATTTGAGTAATATACTTTCTGACCGAATTACAATGTGAATAATAATATTAAAACTGTTGTGTTCGAGTAAAATTCATACACATACGTCATTTTTCCTGACTCCAAGGAACAATTATGATAAATTTGAAGAAGATCGAACAACGCGATTTGTCATAATCACGTAACATACAGACAGAGTACATGCGGAATGGTTTTGAAACAGTACTTTGCTTACGCTAGGTCAACAAAACAAAAGCAAACTAAATTGAATGTCAACATGTAATTACGAAGTAGTTTTAAAACTAATGAATAATTTATATAAAGGCAGCTAGTTGTCTTTGAATAGTTCAAACAATCCTAGGTTGGGAACATAATTTAATGAAAAGCTGTACTTTCGAAGATTTGTTGTTTTGGTTTAGTTTGGAACTGACCTACTAAGCTGAATGCCAGATAGAAATCAGGTTACACTTTTTAACGGAAACAGCACAAATAAATAAAGATAAATTACTTTAGTTAACGCGCCACCGTGGCGACAACAAGATCTTTTGAATCGGTTCAAACAATTTTAACTTTTCAAATCAGTACGTACGATTTACCAATGCCAAGTGAAGTTTACATACGAATATAATGACTTAATTAATAGTATTCCTCTGAAAGCGTTTTAACTAAATAACTTACTATCTTACAAGGCATTAACTTACAAAATAACATTTTTGAGCGTAGCGAATGAGTACGTTATTTTATTTTCTTACCACAGAAGTTCATGCATTTTAATGGCCTTGCTAATGAAATGACACAAGATAGGGGTTGCCATTAAAAAAATTAAAGTTGCTCTCCTTATCCCCCCTTTCGAAATTGAGGCCAACATTTTTAAACCCCCTATAATCCAGAAAAAAAGTGTTATAATAGGTATGTAGAGGTTTTACGTTGATATATATAAATTCATGTAAATAATATTAAGATGTATCAGGACTTACTTTATATTCTGTATTTATTATATTCTTATATATTATTTCTCAAAGGTGTGTTTTGGTGACAAAGCCATATCTCCCTTAATTCTTCATCAAAATGTATGATTCAAACATCATTTTAAAGCTTTTTTGCCCCGCTATTGACGAAAAATAGACAAATAGCTTCAAACTTATGTTTTCGTTAAAAAATATATTAAAAAACTTTCATATGAAAGTTCATATGATTCCTAATGAAAGACGCCATCTATTAACAACTGTTTAACTAACGTATCAGCTGTTATTTAGATTGTTTACATTCTACATGCAAGTGCAATCTATCACACAATCAATCAAATTAAACCAACGTAAATAAATAAACGTAATTTACTTTATTAAATCAATGTATTAAATCAGGTAAGTAGGTCGCACCAGTCGCTTCAATCCCAACGCATCTTTAGACATAAAGATGCTTGCTTAGAAAGTGATAATTTAACTGTAAATAATTTAATTGATATTAATAATAAATAATATTTTATTGCTTTTGGCGAGTAATTAGATGTTATCTTTAGTAGTAAACATAATTATGTTTTGTTGTAGTCAATATTCTGTAAGTCATACTTAAAATAAGAATCTTATAAAAATATATCATTACTGAATATCACACTTAATTTTATGGAATTGTGTAAGCTAATAAAAAGTTTCAATAAACCCCTAAGTTAAGGAAATAAGAAAACGCGATTAGCATGAAGTTTATTGCTATTAAAATTCAATCAAACTCTACATACTCAAAGACATGGTCAAATTTAAGTATTATTATTATTAAATTATACTACTGCTTAAATATAAAAGTTAAAATTCATACTGACTAAATTAAACCGAAAACAACAAAAACAAGGAACAAAAAAGCACAACTAAAACAATCAATAGACAGTTATGTTTATTGAAGTATCCTTAGTTACTTTCCATTAAATTGTTTATTTATTGTTTTTTTTTCTGGGTTTAATTATATATGTGTAATTTCCTGTTTGTCCTAATTGTTTGTTAGTATAATACATACTATGGTGTCATGGTTTAAATACAACCATAATATTAATAATCAATCATTGCGAGTTTGATTTCCATTTAGTTAAGTGAAGTATTTAAAAAATATGAAGGTTGTTAAATGTGTTGAAAGTTAAAAGTCAGAGAAACAAAATAATTTAATTGTTCACTCAGTCCTAAGAGAAACAAAAAGCTATTATTCCCAAGAGACTGAAAACGTTCAACAGATGCTGTTATAATTGTTTCTCTCTCCAGGGAACCAATCTCTTTTATTGGATTTGCTAGTCATTGAAATAATAGATTATTCTTTATCATACAAATCATTGTCATTTATTTAAAAGTAATTTGAATCTACACAATATTAGAACTATCTTACTTAGATTTTGTAAACAAAATATAATATTCAAAATACTTAGAGTTGAATTATGTACAAAATGTGTTAAAATGTTACAACTATTAATACAGATTAATTAATACTACACTTCCTAATCGCATTCAACATATTAATACTGAACAAATTATTACATACTTTGTGCTTCTTATGTACCGTGTAAATAATTATTAGTGTTCTACTGAAAACAAATGTCTTGATAATTTACATTAAAATCATTGTTTGTAAATAACAGTAACTGTGTTAATGCCAGCAGTTTCACAACTAAGTGATAAATCGACTGCACATATAATATGTCTGTTATTTAAACTAATATTACTATAATGCTAACCATCGAAGTACCCATATGTAGGGACGTTTTCTTTAGTAGTTTAAATTCAGCTTTGTATTAGTAACATATAACCAGTATCACATAGATACATATCATGAGGATAATTATATGAGGAACTTCTAATTGTATGTTAAAACTGACGTATTCTCTAATGTACCTATAAAACTTAGTGTAAATAATATGCGAATCTACGTCACAGACAGGCTAAACCTTATAACATGTTTTTCAAAACTAACCGGTCACCGATTGGAGTACAAAGTTACAGCTATTTCTTACCTTCCGCTAGTCGCGTCAACTCTGTTGCATCGTTAGTCGTGCTCCACCTGACAGGTGCCCACTTCAAAAACTAAAGATATTTATTTATTTGTTGTTTAATTAGGTGTCTAAATAAACAAGAATATTTCTTATTTTAATATATTGTGTATATTGACAGTTAATTATAAAAGTATAGACCTATATAGACATTAGTTATAAAAAATTATACATTAATCTTAAGAGTAAACCAATTTGTAAAGTTATTTGAAAGCAAGTACTGTATTACAATAATTTAATTATATTATTAAACTAAAAAATATAAATTTTTAATTGTATCCTTGTGCTTACATATATTTAAAACCTAATCTTAATTACAGTATTAACAAATTACAGTAATGTGGCTTAAACACAAATATCTCTTACAGTGAATGCACCCATGTTTTGTATTTTTCCTTTGTTTTTGGCTAGACATGGTTGACAGTATTTCCTTTTGGCATTTCCGGAATTTCTTTGTGAAGAATTATCGACATTAGCTGCTGTCAATGAGTTAGTTCCAGTAATTTCTAGAAACCTTTCATGAAGGCTTCTGGAAAGTCCAGTGTTGGAAAATGATCGCCGCACTTCACTGGACAATTCACGCAAAAAACTCCGACGATTCTTCACTTTGAAGCCATTACTGTTATAAATTATTTGCAAATGTGAACCAGCAATATTCAACACAGAAAAACAACAACCCCAGACCAACGGCGTGTGTTCCGGGCAACATTATAAGTAGCGCATAATTTGTCTACAGTGTCGACCCCTCCTTTTGTCTTGTTATAAAATGTAATAATTTCTGGTTTAGCCCTTTTCCCACTTTCACTATCAATGGACTCGTCATAATGAAGGTTTGATATTAGAATTTATTTTTTATTTTTACGGGGAACATATGATACAATTGTACCTTCTTTACGAAAAGCAAACAAACGTTTTCCTTTCTTTTAGAAATATTTTTGAGAGGAATTGAGCGATTTGGAAATATGCCACTTATATTTTTAGAGTCCCTACAAACGATAATTGTTTTCTGACAAGTCCCTAATAACGAAATATCACTAAACCAATTATATACCGTAACATTTCGAACAGTGAATTTAATGTTGTCAATCATCCTTTTTACAACATCTGTACTTTTGTTGCTAACTGCATTTGGGCCATCCGGTTGAATCCCTGCATACATTTTCTATGTTGGAGGTATAAAATATTTTAAAATCCACTAAGGCAACAACTTTAAAATTCCTTTAGCAGGCTTGGATGGGATGTACTGACAGAATCGGCATCGGCAGCGAAATGCTTCCAACTTTCCGTCAATGGTTTTCACTAAGTGAATAATTATTTTTACAGTTTTGTACAAACATTGTCAATATGTCTCTAACGGGGGCAAGATGGTCTTTCTTTTTACTTTCCTCTCTATTATTTGTCATGTCATCAAATCTTATACATCTCATAAGAAATCTGATACATGATAGGCTCATAGTGAGGCGGAACGCTTCTATTCCATCACCTTTTGCATCCCAGAGCTCTTCAACATTTACTTTGGATGCATGGTAAACTCCAGCAAGGAATAGTAGGCCAATCAAAGCATTTATTTCCATTTCATCTGTTGAATTTTTTTTATATATATATTTATTCATTCTTTGAATACATACGCGTAAGTAAATACGAGCTTAACTAAACACAGAAACATAATACATTATTAAAGATATAAACTTAGCTAGACAAAATAAGAAAATATAAACTAACCACATCTTGGTAAAAAAATAAACAAACCAGAAAAAAATACTAATAATTTCAAATAAAACTTAACTTAGATACAAAAACTTAAAAAAAGAAAATTAAAAAAATACTTCTCAGTAAAAAAAAACAAAAATTAACATTTCAATGAATGAAAATAATGCACCTCCAAGGGCTTTTGCCCGTTTTGAGGTTGCGTCTCTTTCTCTGGCAAATTTTAACCTAACAAATTCTTTGTATAATTAGACATTTTTGTAAAAATGTTTACCAAAATATTAATGGTACCCGTTTTCTTTTCTGCGGGAATGATTTTTTTTGCCAGCGAATTTCGTTTATTATTTTTTATTTCTCATCTAGTATCCACATACCAGTCTTCCTCCCTCCAATTTCTACTATCGGATTTTGAATTAGACTGTTCAGTATCTGATTGTCTTCCCTATTCTCCACTACATCTTCAGTTTCCGAGTCTGGCTCATCATTAAAGTCCTCGTCTACGACATTTGCATTTGTTTGATTATTAAAAACCTCACCACCAAACACTAACTTTTGAATTTTAAGAACGTCTTCATCATCTTGCAAAATTAATGCATTAACATTAATTTCTGAATCCATACTGCAATCTGAAAACGTACACACACGACAAAGTAACATCGCGGGTAAGCAGCAACATAAATAGTCGCGTGCACCTGTCAGGAGTAGGGGTTTTTTACTTCGTACGAACGCAAAGTAAAACTAAATTTTATGTCTTTTATACCGGTACTTTATGCGAATATAGTAAATAAACGATAATAATTAAATCAAAAGTCAGTTATTCAAATACTTAATTAACATACGCATGCACCTCTGTGGTGTTGATTAATCGTTTGAAGACACGTGTTAACTTTTCAATTCTCAAACACAACATACTAACAACTATATGGACTAGTGTGGGGAAGATGGAAAAAAAACGCCTGTGGGCGTTACCAACATTTTAGTACCCCGCTATAATTGTGGGTAACACCTGACAGGATCAGCGCGTCTATTGGAAGGTTAAAGGTTCTATTACAAAACACAATTAGTTTTTAATTATTATTCTTTTAATCGCTATGTTTCTTAAATCCTGTATTACAAAGATCAAAATGTAATATTACTGTTTTAAAACAAGCTAAGCTACATAAATATTTTTTATATAATTGAAAACGAATTGCTGATTTATTGACATTAAAAATATGAATCTGATATTCAAGCTTATTTATAAAAAGGGAATAATTGTTGCTTCATCTTAGTGTGAAATTATTAAAGAAGTGAAAACTTTCACTAAATATTAGAATAGTCGAGGTTATATTATATTAATTATAGAGTTAGTATATTTGATGCGAGATAGACGCGGAAGCAAAATATGGATCCGGAAATGTAAACTCGGTTGTGTAAGAGGTCGTGCAACACTAAATAAAACAACTGCTACAGAAGCAACGATTGTTTTGTTTTAGATGTCAACAGGAGTGTAGATGAGTTGTATAGGATAATCCGAATCTTTGCCAGAGTAGTGTGATCGGCCAGTGAGTGGACGTTGGTCGGGTGACTAGTGAGCCAAGGGGCTACGAGGGAGGCTAGTCTTGCTACGTTGGGAGCCGTCGTCTTGCTACGTTGGTGAAGGCATGTTATCTTCACAAAAATCTCTACACGGATCGAAGTTTGTACCACTAGAACGTCTGGAAGAGTTATCACGAGTCGAATGAGTAATGGACTAGGATGTATTAAAGACAACATACTGAGTGAGAAAAACGAGAGTATTTTGATCTATTGTTAATGTCATATCGAATTTAGAGTTTGGTATTGATAACATAAACTTAACTTGCTTTAGTAGCCGATACCGTACATCCAATCTGTCTCGCAAACTTGATATCTAGTATGTGGATTGTGTAAGATATTATTGTTAGCTAAATGTTTTCAAGTAGTATGCTTACCGGGTCAAGATAATTATTAAATAAATATAAATGGAGCATTCTGTATCTAAACCACTGATTTGTTGAGTTCTGTGATAGTAAGGATATTTTAGAAGCTTTTATAAATAATGTCATGTTAAAACTTTAAAATTAAAACATAAATCTTTTAAAATTAACCGAAATGGAACTGGAACAAAAAATATTAATTTGATAAATTAATTGTTGGCACTAAAAAGCATTAAAGGAGTATTTAAGATAACTCGCAGTAATCATTTATATACAAACTGTCATCCATAATAATAATTCATTATTACATGTACATTTTTAATCAAATAAATTCAAATATAAATTAATTAATACACAATTCGATTATCAAACATAATCGTACAAATACGAATAATAGTAGTAATATAAAGTATAACTTATTGTGTTTTTATAAGATAAAATAAAAGGATTTGTATATTTGAATACGAGAAGATATTTACTTACTGCACCTGACCTAAATAACAAAATATGTTACAAATAAGCTATAAAGCAACCATATTCCTGCAGAAGATGTTTATATCTTTTCCAAAATATTTCTTACATCAGAGAGAAACGGGACCAGTATATGTTTAATTCAGTAATGACGTCATCGGCAAAGTATAATTACTGTGTTGTCCAATCTATTTTGTGTGTTGTCTTTATGAAACGTTTTCCATTGTAATAATAATTAAAGTTTTACAGTCCAAAATAAAAATACGATTGCATTATCAGTTTAACAATACCCTTTCGCTAACGTACTGTGTAAGTTGTACGATATACTCACTCTGTAAGAAGTTTCCTTTTTTATGATGTATTTTTTTCAGAAAAATTGGGTAAATGTTACGTATTTTATTATCTATCATTTATAAACAAAAATAAAAACAAATTATTGATGTCGATTGAAACTAACTTGTTTTTTATTGTAGAAACTAAATTTTGGGTGTGTTTTAGACTGTAATTATTTTTAAATTTGATGTACTTCCTAATTATTCTGTGCAAAGTATTCAATTTTCTGTAAGATGAGCACTTGTAAAATTGACAAGTGATCTGATTTGGAGGACCGGTTTGTGTATTTTGGGCAGAACTGTTAAGACAGGGGCGTAAGGGTTGATCGAAAATGAAAATATTATATTTTGTGGTTGAGTATTGAGATGTAGATCAGCAAAAGTAATTATTTAAATTAAATATATAAGATTATTTCATGTCACAGGTAGTACTATTTTTGTGGGCTGGGATTATACGTAATAGCTTTGCTCAATATTAGTTGCATTTTAGTAGAAACTATGTCTCCCTTGGAAATATTTTTGAGTGATGTATTGAAAAGCATGGATATTGCTCTTTCCTTTATCCAGGAAGCGTTTGCACAACATAATATACAATATCTCTGTTTTCCTTCGCTGTACATTATTGGCATATGCTAAGCAATATTGTGTCAGATCAATAGATGCATCTTGAACCAACTTCTCTACTCTTCAGCTGTATACATATTTTACATATTTCACAAAGATTTCTGTAACAATGTTTTGTTGAGCTTAGTTATATTTTCCAATATTTACCTTTACACCATATTTATTGAATTTAGGTAGTCAGTATGATTTGATAAAGTAACTTTAATTTCAGTTTGCACTGGTTTACGTTTGCATAAAAAAGGGATGTAGTGATACTATTTGGACAAATTAATGTGTATTTATCTAGAAGTGCATTCAATTAACTGTGAGAACTATTCAGTTTTAACAAGTTTACTCTTTCCTCTTAATTTTGTTTACCTAAGTATATAAAAATATCAACCTTTATGATATATGTTAATTTGTAAGACTAACAACTAAAATAGAAATATAACAAAAAAATGTATATGTTAAACACAAATATGTCAAAATAAAATTTGTTGTATAAAAGTGTGAGATAAACGGTAATTATTATAGTAATTTTAACACTCAATCCTATAATGATATAAAACCTCAATTCTTAAACAAAACTGTACTTAGTAATCACCTGATTACAGTTTAATGTTATTTAACGTTTACTTTAAAGCAAACACAGACTACTAATAATTTAGTAAATGGTAGTTTAAAACATTCCTTAATAATATTAATGTGTTGCTACGACTAACTAAAGATTTCCTTTTAAGCATATCTAGATAATATATTTTGTTTTATTTAAATAAATGTATATCTTTTTATTTTGAATTAAAATACCGAAATGTATTTTTTGTTATATCAAAAAGCTTTATATTATTTTATCCTGCAACATAGGTATGGTAAATGAACAGAAGTGAATGTTAAAATAGTTTATATCAATGAATGTTTTTAATGTTTTTAATGTAAACGAATAAAATCTAAAATCAGATGTTATAGTTAAACAAATTTATAATACCAAATATTATATAATCCATAAATTTAGACAGTTCAACATGAATAAAAATTACGAAGAAACAAAGTAATGCTCCTGCGATAAAATAAATGACGTTACATAAACAAAACAATAAATTCAGTTACACAAATAATAATAATAATCTTTTAATCCCAGTATCACTGTTTCCGTTGAAAACACACAAATATATAACTGAATCTCCGAAAGCTTTTTAATTTATTTTATTTCCATTAGAGATATCGGATCATTTGTTAAAAACCATACAAAGTACGAGTATCGGAGTTTTAGTTCATTATTGGAATAGTTTTCCAATACTAATGGGTTCAGTCTATTACTGCTTTCCCTAGGGTAGGATTCAGGTGCTTTGTTGTTATAATATACGGCAATAGTAGCTTCATTAAATGCATTGTAATGGTTTTGAGAGTTAGAGTATAGTTGATGTTTATTGTTCTGGAATATGAATAAAACATTTGAGTCAATATGCAACCTATTTTCCCAAGTGGTAACAAAATTAGGATCTGGATATGCTTTTCATAATCCGATTCTTGATTCCTTTAAGTAGTGTAACGTTTACCCAAATTTTTCCCGATAACTTCTTTCTTTCATACACCTATACATTGGGGTTACATACACAGTCACCCGCAGGGGTTGTAATACACCGTTGACTCACCGCGGCAGCACTGACTAGACCCGTCTTGTAACCATGTGGTTTGAGGATCAGAGCGACTTCCGCTACCTTGATAATCAGTTTTAGCCTTGACTTGTACGCCGTACTGAAGCTACGTTAGTTTGTGCTTCGCAAAATGTAGTAATTTTCTTTCTTCTACAATATGCGTTAATAGCCGTATACCAGGTGAAATATCTATTTTTTCTTATTATGTAGCATGTAGTCTACGATATCTGAATTTTCCAATAATTGCAAATGTCATTTAGTATTAGTTGC
>JAGFPH010000580.1:440803-475461 GCA_018207615.1 Philaenus spumarius
TTTTGTATGTGCCATCCATTTTATTTGAGCCCAGTACGCATTCCACATAGTTTTTACTTTTGGATGGTAACAGTAGTCACTATTTGTTTTTATAAAGTGCTGGAATAGTCTTTACAAATTTCAATATAATGAAATAGTCTTTAAAATATATATAATGGATTTCTTTGAAATTATTGTTTCCTTTTTTGTATTTTACAGAAGTTGACTTAAGTTTAGCGTTTTATGCTTGGTATTTTGTATGGTAACATTGATTGATTGGACTAACATAGCTGAGAAATAATATGTTTTTTCACCTTCTATCCTATCCAAAGTTAAAATGAATTAAGGTTTCCACCTACGCTGCAATGAATATTGGTGTTGAAATTCAAGAAGTAGAACTATGACGTTTTTTATTTAGTAAGTAAACATTGACACAAAGCGAAATCAACCTTTCTACTTCATGTTAACCAAAGATTAAAATAATTTAAAATAAATGTAATTACTTTCATCAAAATAACAGACATTATCGCAATGTAATTAAAGTAATTAAAGTTTCGTTATTTATAACAGATACATTTTTAGATGTTCTGCTAAATAAACACTCTCTTACAATAAATAATCGCGTTTGGAAGCAAAACAGACAGAATAAGTTACTGTTTGTTAAACAGTATCCAGAACCGATTACTGAATTCACTGCAGGGTTAAAGTCTCCCGTGAAATAGTTTAGCATGCAAACTTGAAACTAAGTTGTGTTTTATTTGATAGTGAATGAACCTTCATAACCGAAAATTCTCGCATTGTTTGAATACAGCGCATATCATTTGTAGGACAGGTGACTTGGGCTGCTGAGTTGTTACGATTTGGAAAATTTATTTTAAGTATTTCAGGGAAAGTGTTTTGAGTAAATGAACGTCATTACAGTACTCCATCGCTATCGGATATAGTTTCTCTTAGTATTTGAACGATACATTTCACATAGAACAATAGCTTGATTCTTGTGTGCTGTCTCGTAAATTATTAAATACATCGGTTAATATTGTAAATAGAGTACACATATTTAACAGACAATTTAAATCAAACAGGGGAATTGAAAAGTAGTTGAAACATTAATAGTCCGTATTTTGCAGCTTGGAAAATGTAACCACTTCTTTACAATTCACACTTATGTTTACATTTTATTTAGACGGTGACTTATTGAGACATAAACTAACAGAAGAGCTGTTGGTTTTGTTAATTTTATTCAAGGAGAGACACTTAATCTTTCTGCCAGCTTGATAGTCTTCCTACTTTCGAAGTCTGCCAGCTTGATAGTCTTCCTACTTTCGAAGTAAATCTTAGTTTTAAGGTGAATCAATCCTGAGTCCTTTGAAACGCAATGAATATTGTAACCAAACCTAAAAGTGGCTGGTGAAATAAATAGCAATCTTAAAAATTTGCAAAATGTACCAGGATTATAAATAATGTTAACTTGTAAAATAACAGAAATTACCTTAAATACTTTAGTGAAGCAGATAGTAAACATAATATTTACAGGACACGTAACGATAAGTTTATGCTTGAGTTGATTATGAAATAATAGCAAAGACTGAAAACTCAAATGTATCACATTTAGTTTTTGATTTGATTTAACTCTGAAAAATATATCTATGTTATATAAAACTTCATTTTGTAACATTACCAAGTAAAAGCTAATCAATCATATTCCTAACCATTGATCACTTGGTTGCAGAACTCTATAATATTTTAATAGTTACATAATTATTTTAGAATTCTGACTATATGGTAGTTTTAGTATTGTTGGGTTTAGAACAAGAACCAAAATAGTAAGGGTTCATAATTATGCTTTTAACAATGCCTCTCCAGTTTTTAAATAATATACATTTACATTGTTGGAGTCTTCCTTCAAACTCCAACACACACTTTGTGGCATCATGTAGGTTTTTTAGTGTATCAAATATGCCAAAGATATATTAAACGTATACAAATGTGTATAACTACATTTATGTATTCAGTAATGGTGTTTTTAAGTGCATAATTTTGTTTGAACAGTTTACATCGATGAACTAAAAAGGATTCCAGTTCTAATTAGATTTTAAGTTGGACATGGAATGAAAAGTTTAATTACAATAATATTTTTGAAACTAGTTTCAACAGTATAAAGTTAATTAACTTAAACACGATCCTTTATATGTATTATAAAACTAATATCAACGCCAATAACATAAGCAGTTAACGAAATGGGACATTGAGTTTTACATAAAAGATATAGAAATTTGGAATGCATTTACTAAACTTAACAGTTTAAGTTTAAACCAGTTCCGAAAAAGGTCGTCGCTAAATAAAGGACACAGAACTGTCGACTGTACCTAAGTTATGTAACCTAGTTTTTTTTATAGCTGAGGCTTCTGTTTTACAGGATTCAATACCCTTTTCATAGTGTATTTTCAGTCCTCATTATTTGACGACATTATTTTTTGTTATTTAGTCAATATGAAGCTCAAAGTCTATACTACCCCCTCCCTCCGCCCAAATAAACATCAACAAAGCTGTAATATATTAGCCTATATGAACTGAGTTCATGACACCACAAAACTACTTATCAGTTTAAAAGAAACTCGGTATTTACAAGTAAACCGATGATACGTCAGTTTACCTACCTAAAGTGAGATAATTGTTTGCACAAAAGTTAAATAAATGCATAAGCTGTGTTGAGAGGAGGTGAAGTTTGTGTCATACATTTAATTTTACGCTCTGTGCTCAGCTAAAGTCAGGGGAGTTGCAATTAACTTTGTATTTGTAAAGTTAAAGAAAGCTTATTTCAAAAGGTTACTAATCTACCAATTCGAAGTTCATACGCATAAGATATTAAATTTTAAGTAAAAACTATTTCACATTATTCCGTTTTATTTGTACGGCAGCATTGGCGGATACACTCTCAAAATACAATAACAACACTATAATTTAAGTCTTCTTAGTTTTAGCAATTATTAGAATTTAATTATGGCAGATGTTAAAATATACTAACTGTATTTTTCAAAAAGTGAAAATATACTTAACAAATTATATGAAGAATTTGTTTATTTCCAAATATGGACCAAATATGATTCGGAATTAACAGAAAAAAATTATTGATTGGACTAGTTAATAACATTATGTTAATTATCTAAGAATAGTTTGCTTTAATAATTTGTTCAACATGGATTATAACAAGAGACCATTCACGTCTATGACACTGATATTAAGAAGGGAAAACCAGTACACAAAATGAATAGTGTGAAAGAAACAATAAAACCTTTATCATGTATTGTGTAAAAAAATTTATAAACACAAAAAAAATACTAAAAACATAAGGTTACAAATAAATATTCAAGATTATACAGAAATACGCGTGTCAGACTAAGTATATAAAGTGAAGTTATGAAACATATGAATATACTTGGAGTAAATATTATTGTAGAATATTAAATTATCCTTAATTTAACCGTATTTAGTGAAACACTTTCTCTGAAAGTTAATTAATATTATTTCTCAAGGCCATTTTTTTTCGGTACGCCATAACGTCCTTAATACATCATCAAATTACATGAATGAGGCATCATTTTAAAGCTTTCCTTAACCGCTACAACGAAAAAATTTGCAAAATACAATTATACGAAAAAAAAGAATCCGAAAGTAACAGTGATGTAAGTTTTATGGATATTTTTCTGGCGTTGGCAACACTGATGATAGCATTACCCAGCTGGAGAGCTGCCGTTACGCCACTACATTGCTATTATTAATTAATTGTATATTTAGTATCGTATAGTATACGCACTATACGATACTAAATATACAGTGTGTACTTTAATTAAGTTTGATTTAAGTAAGTTAGAATGCGAATGCTTCGCACGGGTCAGCTAGTTATAGATAAACTGAATCATTCTATTGTAGGTTATTTGTAGGTTATTCTACTGTGGAGCATTGTCTAAAAGCTGCTTAGGACTATTGCACCTTTCTTACAGATCAACCCTACCTTTTAGACAAAGGGCAAATGTTTTTTCAGCAAGTTCAGTGACTATGGCGTGCTTTCAAATGCATCACATCCTTAATGGGAACAGGAAACAAATTACACCTACCTTAGTCTTGTGGTTGACAAACACAAGACTAATTACACAGCTCCATTAATGGCCCCCATCTTAGTCTTCTAATGTCTTCTCCCTTCTTAGTGAATTGTTACTTGATAAATCACGTTTTTTACCTCATAAACATGTAGAGGAGTTTACCTCACTGCTCACTGCTTATTGGAAACTAATACATATTAGCTAAGCATTAAACTTGCATGTAGTTTATATAACCTAATAACCAGATGTAGTGTGACAATAATAATCTAATATAATACTAGTTACGATTATGTTGTGACGGCGGTAAAGTTTGTATTACAAAAGTAGAAATTCGAACGTGCTAAGACCTGACCGGGTCACAATTCGATTATTTGAATCATACATTGATGTGAATATCGATATATTCTTACTAGTGAACCAGGAGTCTGGTTGGGAGATATTTTGTTTAACCAAGTACAATAAAATGTATAACCCATTGTGTTAGTTAGTTCATTATTATAAAGATGATTAGTTGCGTCCACAAGAGGCAGTATGCCTAAATCGGTGGCAGTTTTTGAGTCATATACAACCCATAAATTAATAGTTATTGACAAATTCGGAAAAAAAAACTCAAACATTTCGAAACTCTTTTCGCCCATCTATTTAGTTGGAAATCTTTTCCAGTTTAATAAATCGGATAAAATAGTAATTGATTAGTTCATTAAATAATAGTTGAGGAAGCTTGTTTTCTGTGTAAATGTTCATGTATAAATTTATTTGTAATATAATTATGTGAATTTTGACGAGGTGAATTGTGTATCAAAATTAATCGTTTTTAAATGCCTTTAAAACAAATATCTTTTGAGTTTTTCGTGCGTTTATTGATGTAACAACCTGTTACCCCTTTACATTAGTTAATCTTTCAGCCTTACTAAAAATTACCTTTCTTTCCTCACTCCCTAGTCTGTCGGCTGATCTATTGCCACATATTCATAATCTCTACTCATATACTGGTTATTCACTTTAGCATCAATTTGACTCACTTTGTAGGGATTACGCTTATAAATACCCTTCTATAATAAAGTTGATAACAAATTTTATAAAAAGGTAGTAAATATTACTACTAATATATTATAAAATAAAATTTTTAAGGAATGTCCCTCTTTTTTAGGTACAGTTAAATAAATAATATAATAAATAATTATGTACGAAATAACCGTTATTTAAATTATGATTGATTATTCCCAAATCAGAACAAGATAACCTGCGATTTCATACTTGCATCTATGTTTTACACTATTTCATAATTAAATATCGAATATACTTAATCTGTAAAGTTGCTAACAGGAGACACTGCTTTTGTTTTAATTAACAAACTTTCACAACCGCACTAATTACTTAAAATAAAATTTATAAAATTTATTTTTAACACTAGCGTAACTCTTTTTTTCTAATTTAGCTCACAATGATACTGATCCTGTAATCATCCTTTAACCTGTAATGATAAAAAACAGACGAAAGAAAAGTTACGACAATTCTTTCAATATTTTCAGTCAAATCGTATGTCATTGTTACCTGTTCTAACTAACTCATCAAACAGACTAATCAGGTTAATAAATATACCTTATAATTGTATACATTTTATAATATACAGGGTGATTTTTTAAATGGACCACCATTGGCATCTCAGAAACTATAAAAGTTACAAAAATCTTTAAATGGGGGATCTTCCCTACTTTTTCCCTTTCATTAAAACTACTATATTAACATTTTCAAAAACTCCGCCATTTTTCCAATATGGCGGCCAACTTTATTTTTTCAAATGGAAACCCCCGTTTTTTATGTTGAATTTCGATTAAGGATACAAATTTAAGACATTTTTATTCTTTTGTATTTTTTCCTAAACCCAACCGTTTATGAGCCTCTCAAAAATGTTCTATTTTATGTGATTTTTTTAATTGGGCCACCATTGGGATCTCAGAAAGTATTAATTTTACAGCAAACTTTAAATAGGGAACCTTTCCTTGTTTTATGAGAAATTAAAAAATATGTAGTTAAAATATTTCTAAATGGCCGCCATTTTCCAATATGGCGGACAACTTTGAAATTTCTTATGGAAACCCCTACTTTTTATGACGTATTTAAGTTTTACATGCAATTGTAAGACTTTTTTTATTCTAGGTGTTTTTTTGATAAACTTAACCGTTTAGCCGCTAGGAGCGCTGAAAGTTTCAGAAACTCTTATTTCAACAATTAATTATTAAAGAGGCATGTTTTACCATTTGCAAACAATACAATTTAACTCAAAGGGTAATATTTTGTACAATGAAAAGTTAAAAAGCTGATGTAACTTCACAAATACTTAATTTTATACAAAAAATTTACTTAAATTACTTTTAAAAAAATCACCTCTCCTACCCCACCCTACAAGTCACAGTAAATCTGTTTAATAATTTAAATATGTTTGTGAGAAAGTATGTGCCAGTTCCTGGTACCGTTTATTATGGTATGGTGTGAAATAGGATTGTATTGTATATGTTTTCTAGGATTGTTTTTCTCAAGCATCATTCAATTATATTTGTCAAGAAAACTTAATGAGCGATTATATTGAGTTTTGAAGGGTTGGAGTGTGACATAACGGTCTCATTACATTATGTAGAAGTCAGTCCTGACATTGTAAATTGATTTACGTTGTATAACTCGTATCTTACAAGGCTTTTAATTTCAAACAGATGACACGTAATGAAAATGTGAAAGCCCAATGAGACTAAAAGAGAACATACCTGTAGGCCTATATGTTAACACATACTAGTTTGGAACATAACTTTTTAGGAAAATAGAAGTTATGTACAAAAATATGGTAAAAGAAACCTTTTGATGTCGAATTAATAAATTGTAAAATTTTAATTTGTAATCTCATGTTTTTGGTACTGTTGCTAATTTATAAATTTACGTAGATAATTTTGGAAATATTTATTAAAATTTTATAAGTAGACTATTTTATGTACTTCTGAAAGCTTAATATTTGAGTAAAACTAGAATTGTTTGAAGGACGTGCATAACTTTAAAGCACACTAAAGAAAGTCTTTGTTTCATGCAAAATGCATTTCACAGATTTTTTTTCTGTTCTTATTGCATCACAGTATTATTTCAAAATAGAGGCATGAATCTTTAACCCTTTTATTTTCCAATTTAACAGTTGCACTTCCCAGACTTAATAATTTAACATCTACTTACTTCATAATAGAAAAATATTCAAATTGTTTATGGCTGATTCGTAAAGTTCCTTCGTTTGTTTAGTAATGAGCATAGTCCCAATTCACATTATATTTTCAATACAAATGCACATTGCAGTAATGTGTTAGTTAAACTTAGTCCAGTCACTCAAAGTCGACTTTAGTTAGGTTGCACTGTTTACTTTACCGGAGTTAACTAAGATAAGCTGAACAAGTTAAACTGTGGCGTTAGACTAAACCTTGTGATATCAAACAATTAACCCTCATGTCAGCAGTTGTAAAAGTTTTGCCACTAAAAGGGAATTTATTTCCCTTGGCTTTAGCAAATATTGATGTCTACTTTTATTAATAAGTCGTACAAATGGATTTTATTTGCTATTTGTTTTATTTTAAATCCTTTGAGCCCATCAAACAACAAAATGCATAATATATCCAGATATATAATTTAAGCCTGCATAAGAAAAATGCTTTGTACTAATGATAACTCTTAAAAAAATATAGTCCAATTATTAAGGTGTTTTATACGGAACAGTTAAATGAATTGTAAATATTGATAAATTAAACAATTTAATCAACATCCAAATTATAAAAGTAGTTAAATAGTTATTCAATCTATAACGTAGAATTAATTTAAACACCATACGAATATACAATACTAATAAGGATTGTTTGGGCAGAGAAAAAAGAAATTAAGAACGTAATAATTACATACAAATTTAATTATAATTATTGCTATATCTAATAACATATATATTTACTATTTGTTTATATCAAACTTTATAACTATTAGTTTTACAATTTTCATTCAGAGTCAATATAGCCATTATATTAGTTTAGTAATTTATTTTAAACTGCATAAACTTCGGTGGCAATTTTTGTTTTAAAATAATATTATAGGTTAACATCAAAAGGTATTCGGGCATCTTTTTATAGTTCAAACTAAGTATTTTTACGCAAAAAATAAGAATGTTGTATGTTTTCCTTAAATTTCATTATGTGCAACAAATTAGTATACATCTGTACAGCTATCACAGGGATGGTCGGACTAAGACTTACGAACAAGTGACAGTTGTTGGTTTATTACAACTGATACTTTAGTGTCACCCTGTAAGACCTACATTCTGACCTATATTTAGTTTAAACATAAAAAAACTGTTTATTATTAATTTGTAAGACAGTTGTATGTAAGAAAATGATGATTTTTATGCTGCACATATTAGTATGCTAAATAAATTTTTGTTATATAATTTTACCAACACACTGACTTATTGTAATACTATTATTCTTTATTGAACGAGTTTTTTTATCAAAATAACACAAGCAAATACTGTATTATTCTTGAAAATGTATTCTTGTTTTGAAAATCTGATAAGAAATTATACGAAATCCGATTATAATGCATGAAATTGCAAACGTACAAAAACTAATTTAAAGTACAAATAAAACTACAAAGTAAAGTAAAGTGCATCAATCTTGTAATAGCTTATGTTTTGAACATCATTGAATGTAATCAAGATGTGACTGCAAGTATACTAAGTATTAAATTGTTGCCTACTCGTTTATTTTTAGATACATTTAAATATAGTTAAATTACTCTAACGAAATTTTAAAGCAGAAAATTTAACCACTGCCAGCTATCGGCAGTGTATGTTTTACCTCAAACATTTTTACATAAATTCTTTTCGTTCAGTATTTTCCAATCCTAATTTGTGGTAGAATTCAGTCCTAACGAAGTTAAAAAGAAAAAGTAAAGTCAAATTATCACATTAGCCAACAGGAGCTTTAAAACTATTCTTACCCGTAGAGGCTTAGCGATATTGCTACCTTTATAAGGCGTTTTAAATTGACTGCCGATGAAGTAACATGACGATTAATTTCCCAAGGCATGCATATAATCCAATTTAAATCACAGGATGACGTCTTAGTGACATGACAAATGGATAAAACGACCTATACTTGCTTGCTTAATGAGTGGAGAGCTAAATTTACCAAATCATGGAAACGGAGAGAAAATGGAAAATGGTTTCCTGCAGAGTGCATTGGAAGAGGAGACGTAAACCTTAGTAAAGGATGAGTAAAATATCGTTACAGTGCTTTACGGTTACCTAGAAAATAGGTTTGTTAGTGTTTTTGCTCTTGTTATTTTTATTTTTTATTTAATAATTAGAAATATTAATTCGACTAGTTATATTAGCTGTAAAATTCAAAGATTTTAAATGGGCAATAAAATAATAAACGATTGAATTTTATAATTGTAAGAAACTTTACTGTTAATTCATAATTTATAGTTTTTTAGTAATTCGCCAATTTGTCCAAGTGAAAAATGCAAATGAAAAATTATAAATGATTACAAATAATGCGTTAGTAAGTTTTAAAATATTTAAAAGTCAAAGTACTAAATTAGAGCTGTTTTTAAATTTTCCTCTATTAATTGCCTAGCCTACTTGAAGTAAAGTGAGGAAAGTTAACCATTTAATTCAATATGTGTATGTGACACACTACTTTCTAAAGGAAATCTGCTCTTTAATAGAGTATATATAAAGCCCACCCTCGATACGAAACTTTATCAGAAGTTGTTTCTAGTAAATGTTTGGCTCCAGTTCGACAAGTTTTAATTAAGTTGTAAGTTTTAATTAGTTTAAGTTTTAATAACTTGTTCGAAAGATTAAATGTTTAATGTGTATATAAACAGAAAAATGTCAAATTATACGTGGTTATATAGGCGTCTTACATATTGCTTAAATTTAAAATACTAACCAAGTTCACAATAGTTAACAACTAAAGTAAACTCTTACTATTTACGATTAATAGTTTTAAACAATGGTTACAAAAGTTATTTACAATAAATGTGTATAATTTTCTTCTATAATTATTATAGATTTATTACAACTAGGCCTATATGTGTTGTTTTTAGTACGAGGTGTTGAAGAAACTTCGGACTGGTTCTTGAGAAAAAGTGCAAAATACAAAAGTAATAATTGATATGTTTTATGTTTTAATGAATATCATTGAAATATAAATTTGTTCACTTATCATCAAGCCAGTTTATTTAGTTATTTAATTATAACGATATTTACATCCTTTAATATGCAAACAAGAAACTAACAAGACTGTTATAAATATGTAAATATATGTTAAGCAAATTCAGTACAACATAATGTACGCGCAGGTAATCTTAGCACATTTATTGTGTGCATTACTGATACAGATAACCTATAGATTATCAACATGCAATGAAACAAAGGTAAGCAGGTTTATATAAACTACTGTGTAAGTTTATGGCGTTATATTTAAATTTTAATTTATACGTTAAATTTTCCTTGAATATTACAGAGAGCTTAAAATAATATCAGTACGTGGTGAATCAAACAAATATTTTTAAATACCTTTAACAAAATTTTAATATGTATTTGATGTTTTATTTTCAAAAAGTTCATCTAAGAAATAATTAAAAAAAGAAAACGTAACTATTTTTGCGAGTTATTCTGCGAAGAAAAGTAATTTTTTACATTAACTTCGATGTTTAATTTGTTTAAACTGAATGGTCTTTCTTGAAGTGGATTTTAATTTTACTTTTTTTAATTATATCCGCCGGATGAAGCCGGGGCCTCAGTGATATTTTATTTACTTGAATAACGTTACTTCTTGGGATAAGGCAAAGTACTACATTTTAAATTAACATGCTATTAAAAACGTTGTTCCACATCTTTGTGGGTCATTGTTAAGAGATTATTTTGGGACCGTTTTTGTGAACATTACCTCACTGCCAATTTTACAAAGGAGTCCATCCTCGACCCTTGGTGGTTTCGTTCTAGACCCTTCATTTAGATGTTTATCAACAATTTTGAATTGAAAGAGAACGATTCTTTTCTTCTTCGTGAACCTACAAAACTACACTTTTTCTTTAAAATTTCTAAATCTTATACCATAATGACAATAATTTCACGCCATACGTCATCTTTCTTATGGATTTGTGGTAATCTTCTTTACCTCTCTTTCGTAGGATGACCCATTTTGTAAACCCTTGAATAAATTATAACAGTTTGTTGGCATCCCGATTCATTTTGAACTGTGTTGAAGATGATATCTGCACTTAACAAGTTAATAATATCACCCGTGCGTACGCTGTGCACGTTATAGCTTACCATCCAAACGAGTCTACGCTGAATTCCTACTTTTTGCAACTGGGCGAATATACTTGCTGCGAGTCGAGTACACGTCCAAACAGGTGCGCAATGTACACTTGTATTTGTTCACTACTTCAATGTCCACTTCAGTTTTGTTTTATGTACTTTTCCTTTCCGTACAGTAGTACTTTTATGTTAATTTTATTGACTAGATATATTTAAAGCGGATATTTTCAAATTAGAATAGTCACAACTCACACTTTTAGTTCTAAGTTTTATTGACTAGATTTATTTAAAGCGGATATTTTCAAATTAGAAATAAAGATAGTCACAACTTAGACTTTTAATTCTAAGCTTACGAATCCATACATAGAAAGTTTTTACAAAATCTAGTTGTAAACATTTTATAAAATTAACTTTACAAACTTGCTGGATTTTCAGTATACTTACATTTATTACTAACAACCCACTTACAACAATAAAACATATAACTAATAGCCCAGTCAATAAAGGCCGAAAACCGCAATTTGTAGCAACAAATTAGGGGAAAGCTGAATTTTTTTATATGCGATAGATCCTTAAGAGTCGTGTATTTTCTCAAAAGTTCCCTGGTCTCGCCCTTGTGCTTCCCCCTCCACCCCTCCCCCCTTGAAGTTTACAAAGGCAGAGCTTCACAAGTTTGCTTACTAGTTCGTTAATACTCATCGTAGCGAGTTAATTTTTTTTACATATGTTCCTTGATCCATACTAAACCTATTGTGTTCTTATAAATCTTTCGATAAAGTTAATATTAAAGGACCTATTAAACAACAAACACCAAAAAAATGATTTCTCAAGGCATATAAATTTACTTTATTATCTATATTTTTTTAATTATTTAAAATACACAAAAATGTTTCAAATAAAACTTGTAGTATGTATCTTTAGCTTTAATATGATGTGGATAATTACTTGTTTAACTTTATCGCTTGCCCTTGGGACGTCGTCAAAGAGAGCGCTTGCACGCCGCTCCAGTGGTCAGACTCAGGTTTTTTAACGGCTTCGCATGGATATATTATGTACAATTTATGTTGCAATATAATTTTAGTAAATGTGTGAGCATAAATACTGTTTGTATATAATGTATTGTAAGTTTAGGTTTAGATTATAAGTATATTAGGTTTTTTTTTTATTACATTTGTATATATAGTTTATTGGTTATCCCTTTAATTTAAATAATTTTAATAACAAATGTATTGGAAGTTTAATACTTGTATTTTAGCTATTTATAATTTCTTTTTTACTTAGTATGCTTTTTCAAAAATAAAACACCTTGAATAAGTGAACACACAAATTTTATTTCGAATACCAGTTTTGGTTCGGGGGGCTAACTCTACTCTTTGAATGAAATAAATAGGGCTTTCCATATAGGGCTTTGCCGGATTGACTTAAACCGACAAAAGATTGGATTAAAATATGTTATTTGGCAGCATCAGGACCTCCCACCCACCCCATATATGTACAAGTCTTGTAGGCTCAAGTACA
Organism: Philaenus spumarius; assembly: GCA_018207615.1. Taxonomy (NCBI): domain Eukaryota; kingdom Metazoa; phylum Arthropoda; class Insecta; order Hemiptera; family Aphrophoridae; genus Philaenus; species Philaenus spumarius. The sequence continues at coordinate 453,749 of JAGFPH010000580.1, forward strand.
AATAAGTAGGCTATTTATGTTACACTATAGCGAGATTCTAAATAATAACATTATTCGCAATATTTATTTTCATCTTTATAGTAATTTTGGATTTATATTAATATTTACAACTTGCAAATCAGTGTAATAAAAAATTAAGTGATAATTTCTTCTGCATGTTGATTACGGTACCATATTTTCACGCTGTAGGGCAAAGTCATTCATATATAACACGTAGAACTTCAACAGTCACGGAAGCTGAGAGACGATTCCAACATACAAAAGTTTATTTCATGACTAACTCAACACTACCCTTTTACAAAGCTTTCAGGAGAGTTAGTGTCTTTAGGCTTAGGTGTCATTTCAGACGAAAAAGTAAATTGTGCCAATGCATATGAAATTTTGAAACTGGATATGGAAAAAATGAAAGGAAAGAAATTTGGAGAGTTGAAGCTAAAAAGGAAAGAAATGGCCATGACAAAAGCAAGTCACAAGTCCGTAGCTATACGAACTAACGAAGTTGCGGTAAACCCTTAACAACTTTTTAACCGGATCTTATGTTTCTGTGACAGCCCAAGTAAGTTGAAGTTTTATTTTGGATACGAGTTAGCTTCACAGCCAGCTCTTCTTCTTTGTTTGATGAAGTCTCGCTACGCAAAGGATCAAAATCGTACTTCCTAAAAGTATTTACTGAGCGTATCACCAATGAATTACCTCAGGGGGATGATGCCAGCATAGACGTTTATGGAGGCTTCCTTTTACATTGTGTTTCTTGGCCAAAGGAAGGAACTTGTGAAGACATAATCCAGAATTATTGCGCCCATGTTATTAATAGATATGGAAAAAAAATGTAGTATTTGATGTATATCCTAAAGAATCCACTAAAAAGGGAGAGGAACAGGTAAGAAACAAAACCTCATCAAGTGGAATAGACTTTGATAGAAACACTAAGTGCATTACAAAACAAGAGGAATTTCTTTCAAACAAGAGCAACAAAAAACAAGTTATTATTGAACAGCTAAACAGATTGTCGAAAGCAATTGTAGTGGGGTCAGATACAGATCTTTCAGTATTACTCGTGACCCTTGCACCACAGGATAAACCAATAATCTTTCAAAAGGTAGTTTATGGTAAAACATCAACAGTTGTATACTACAACGTAAATCAACTTATTTATTAACACAGCAGTATCTGGCAACATCTTTTATTTGCTTATACAGTTACTGGATGTGACACAACTTCTTCTTTCTTTGGCTTGGGGAAAACAAAATCTGTCGATATTATCAAGACAAATATCTAAGGCAGAACTCTAGCAGATATTTTTTAAATGCAAATACGACTAGCGATGAAATATTGGAGAAGGGAGAAAAGTTCATTCTATATTAATACGGGACCAGCAAATATTCAAATTTGAATGAAGGCCGTTATTTCAAGTTCACTTCTATTACCAGTAAAGCAACGCTTAAATCCAACTTTGACTTAGTGAAATTACCTCCAACTTCATTGACAGCTCACCAACATATATTATTGATAGTTTATCTACAAGTTCAAGTCTGGCTTGGCTTACGAACTAAGGATGGAAGAACGAAAATATAAAATGTAACGACGGAATAAAGAAGGCTCTAAGGCCTATTCCTAGCTCAAAGACTTTAGCTCCAGATGACCTTCTTTCTGTACCTATTGCAGTCGTAAGACGCAGTGTGGAGACAACTGTAGATGCTTGAAATCAGGGTTAAATTGTTCCGCTATTTGTGAAAACTGTAATGGCTTATCGTGTTATAATTCCCCTAAAATAGGTGAAGAAACAGAAGATTGTTTTTAGATTTAAATCACCATGCAGTAGAAATTGTCCCTTGATTTGTTATTACAGTAATTTGCAAGTTGTAAATATTAATAAAAACCAAAATTAATATAAAGATGAAAATAACTATTGCGATTAATGTTATTATTTATAATCTCGTTATAGTGTAACATAAATAGCCTACTTATTTGTACTTGAGCCTACTTAAGACTTGTACATATATTCGGGGTGGGTCCTTGATGCTGTCATGTAATATATATTTTTTAATCCTTTTCTTTTGCACATGGAAATGTGACAGCTGCCGGTTTAAGTCAATCCGGAACCGGCGGTTCCATAGGTGGTGGATAAGGAAAAACCCTATTTATTTTATTCAATAGAGTAGGTTTAGCCCCCCGAACCAAAACTGGTATTCGAAATAAAATTTGCGTGTTGACTTATTGAAGGTGTTTTGTTATTGACAAAAGCATACTAAGTAAACCGAAACTGTAAATAGCTAATACAAGTATTAAGCTTCTAATACATTTGTTATTGAAATTATTTGAATAAAAGGGATAACCAATAAATTATATAGGCCGATATAAATTTAATTTAAAAAAACCTACCTAATATAGTTACCATCTAAACCTAAACTTACAATACATTATATACAAACAGTATTTTTGCTCACACTTATACTAAAATTATATTTCAACATCCATTGTACATAATATATCCATACGAAGCCGTTAAAAAACCTGCGTCTGACAACTGGAGCGGCTTGCAAGCGCTCTCTTTGACGGCGTCCCAAGAGCAAGCGATAAAGTTAAACAAGTAATTATCCACATCATATTGAAGCTAAAGATACATACTACAAGTTTTATTTGAAACATTTTTGTGTATTTTAAATGATTAAAAAATATAGATAGTAAAGTAAATTTATATGCCTTGAGAAATCATTGTTTTGGTGTTTGTTGTTTAATAGGTCCTTTAATATTAACTTTATCGAAAGATTTATAAGAACAAAATATGTTTAATATGGATCAAGGAACATATGTACAAAAAGTTAATTCGCTACGATGAGTATTAACGAACTTGTAAGCAATCTTGAGAAGCTCTGCATTTGTAAACTTCAAGGGGGTTGGAGGGGGAAGCACAAAGGGGAGAGGCGGGGACTTTTGAAAAAATACATGTCTCATAAGGGTCTAGAACATATAAAAAAATTCAGCTTTCCCCTAATTTGTTCGTCACAAAAAACCATTATTGACTGGGCTATAAAGCTGCAGATCTTAACATAGTTATGTTTATATAATGTCACTTTATCTAAAAAGTGACTAAAAGTTCTAACTCTATTAGGTTCTCACTAAACCTAATTATTGATCGTATGTTTTCAAATAATTGTAAAAAGCTAATTATCTTATAAATACCGAAAAATAATTAGAGGAACTAAAGATACATGTAAAAGTAATAAAAAGAAGTTTGGAATTAAACAAAATGCACCATCCTTTGTTTTAACAAAATATAAAAGCAAGTAATCACCGATAATGGATAATGGAAAATATTGCCTTTCTTTAGTTGTTGAAAAGAGAGTACGTAAATGTTGATATTGTAGATGCCCTTGGATTCAGTGATTTTTCTGGGAGAAACACAAAGTAGGTTTCTCAGCTGACCTAGAACTTATATTTACATATTACAGTTTTATAACGTTTGTGTTTTTACTTGAGATGAGTCACAGACGGCTATAAACCCAAAACCTAGATTAAACAAGGAATGTTAGCCTATATGTATCATGCAGTAGTTAATATATTTATCACTAACCCTCACACCACAAGATGACACAAAGTCTTATTTACCACAAGGTGGGGTGTCTCCACACCCCAGACGTTTTGAAACACATTACGGATGATTTATGGTATACTATTGTTTCTAAAGTAATTAACAACATTATACAATTATTCAAAGAACTTTTTCATCATTTCCTGCTAAATTAAAATGAGAAAATTCCTTTTCTTAGATTTTTCACTTTTAGGAAACATAAAGGCTATTTACATACTCTCTAACCCATAATATATTTCATATATAATATAATATATTCACATATAAGGATAATAAATTATTATTTAACTTCTTGCAGTAACGTAAATTGTAAATTGACCAGAAAATTGAAGGTAATAAACATCAGCATAAAAAACAGCATACAAAAATACTTCAAAACATTAAAAAAGTAACACATTCCAAATTGCACAGTAAAAATTCGTATTATCGCTTTTCAAAACATCTGTTACATGACTTAATGATCCTTTCATGCTTTTTACAAATTTTCTTTTGGTACTGTGAACAGGTAATGGTAGCTTTTTAGTCCTTTTTTGTTCACAAAAGTGTCAGCGCCTGTATTTTTTAGTCGGAGGTCCCTCTTCCATAGAGGTCGCTGCTGTTCAGATGCGCCTAAAACCATCCGGATACCGTCTCTGAGTGCTCTTAAAATTTGCACATCCTTTGTTTCATGAAGGGCTCAGTGAGTTGGAAAGCAAGGGTTATCAAGACAAATTTCCCAAAATGAAATCCCGCTCTACTTCCGAAAATGTTGGCAGATCGTCGTCCTCGTTATCTTCTGGAATAACGACAAACTCTAAAGGTCCATAGCAAACATCAAGCAAGAGAACATCTTCATCCTCACTCTCCTCCAGTTCTACTGAAATACGATCTCCCTCTCTTTGTTCTCTATTTAGGCGTTCTAGCTCAACCAAAATATCCTATTCACGATGAAACAAGATTAGTATTGCTACCATCTGCAGGAAAAACGATAAAAATAAAACCTAAAAATGAGGTAGAAACATCATGATATAAAGTCCAAAATTATAATAAAACGAACATAGATAAAACTCTTGTTTGTATAAAAGACCTATTGAACAGGAAAAATGAAAATGTAACATAAACAACAAGGTATTGTACAAGGGCACCCGCAGTTCATGTTATTTTTAGAAAAAGTAGTTGAATGAAGAGGTTACTGACCTTCCAGCGCTATGTATCCATTTTCACGTGCAGAGGACAACTGAAGAGGAGGCTATTGAGATCATCCATGTCGCCCTGAAACGCTCTCGGACTAGCGCATGGGTGAAAATACAGTAATGCCTTGGGGTATCTGAGCCTTGTGGTGTGAGGGTTAAGGTTATTTTGCAGGAATGAAGTTTCTGGTTTAAAAATGCATCTATTATACAGATCAAGTTATTATGTCTTATCTGTCTTATGTCTTGTTATCTGATAATTCTAAATTATACTTATAACACATACTCATATGTAGACATATTTAAATAATGTAAGTCAATACAGATTACTTTATTTTAAGTTAGTACGTTTAGTGTAAAGGTAATTCATTTCTTTATTTAGGTAAAGGTATACAAAATAATAGGCTACAATAAATATTGAAATTTACAATAAACTAGAAATGAATAGCATAACTTAAAAAAAAACTGATACACAATAACTTCTATACAGAAACTAGAGTAGGTCTAACATAAAATAATTACTCTTTACAAAAGCGGATGTTATTCTTATACAATTTTATACGAAATTCTTGACCACTATTTAGCCAGTTGGAACAAACATAATGAAACATAATTTAACCAAACAAATTAGTTGTTTCAAAACGAATGCATAAATATTACCTAAACAACTTTACAGTAGGCTACATTTCAAATACTTTGCTAAGTTTCAAAGTTTATCAATTAAATAAATATTTTCATTCTCATTTCAAACTCAAGCTAATCACAATAATTATCAAAAGTTGATTGTAACGACATTATTGCTATTACTTCGTTTCTCTGTTAAATTAATAACATAAATTATTGCATTTTAAGTGGTTCCATAGATTGGTAAATAGTTAGATTAGATTGACAAAAGATTGTAATAGAACTTTCATTGATATAAAGTATTTATTTAGTTTTATGTTATTTGTCAAATCTTCTAAATGAAGATAAGTAATTAAGTAATTAACACGCTGGCGTCTTAAGCTTAATGAAACAAAATCCACTCATATTAACTTTACATATTATAAGAAAGTAACAACTGTCTGCTTGATAATCAATTATAACATTTGCGAACACAGCAAAATATCTGGGTATGACCATGGATTCAAAACTGAAGTAGAAAGAGCATGTTAAAAAGAAAAAAGAAGGACTCACTATTAAGCACAGAAGAAGTCACTGGTTACTTGTTCGTAACTCTGAGTTAACAGTTGCGTACTCAAGCCTCTTTGGATGTACGAACTCGAATTTTGAGGGTGTACGTAGAAAACTAACCTAGAAATGATCCAAATCTTTTAGAACAAAGTTTTGTGCGAGACAATAAAAACACCCTGGTGTGTGTGTGCAACAAGGATCAGCACCGTGACTTGCTCATCAACCTGGTCGTCGCGTCGATGTCATCAGAAATAAAGCAGTAAAACACAATCAGAGACTGCTTTCACAAGAAAATCCTGAAATCGAAGCTACTCTAGGTATAGCCATCAAAAGGAGACTTAAAAGAACAAAACCATATGAACTTACGTTGTTAGTGCAATAGTGGTAATTCATAAAGATTTGTAATTATTAAATATTTATGTGAAATTGGACGTGTTACCGATAAGGAAGTGTAAGTATTGGTAAGTAAACACCAATACCCAATGTCTTTAACATCAGCGATAGCAAAATAATTATAATAATATATCATAAAATAAATTTTAAATAAATCCATAATAAATGAATCTACAGAAACAGGCCAGATTAGCTTTGTATTTCAACAGGAAGTTACAACGGATGTACCAGCTTAAATTACTTAAGACACAAATACACTGCTTTGCGTTATTCTGTGTGAATCAACGAGTGCAGACACGCGATAAATACTGCCAAATCTGTAAAACTGAAAAGCCAATCAGAACAATATAAAATTCAAATAGACCAATCAAACGAAAATCCAAGTTGTAAAACTGTGTGGTGGGGAAATTTTGGAGAGAACACGAGGTCTGTCATCAACTAAAATTCAATCAATCAACACCTAGACCAAACCTTTCGAGATGCATCAGTTTTATTTTTACATTAATCATTTAATAAAGTAACTTCATTATCAATAACCAAAGATAAATCATCCAACTAATAAAGTATTTTTATAATTATTAAACAAAGTTTTCAATCAAGTTATATACATCAAATGGATCCAGGAACCATCAAAACCAAGGAATAAAGTGCAGTAGTGAAGTGTAACATAAAATTAATAAAAGTCAATAAGGGAGTTTATAAAAATCAAATAAAAGTACAAAGTGTGTGAGAGTGGGAACAAAAATTATGTAAGTAGCATTAATATTTCATTTCATTGTAAAGACAGATCTCGAGGGTTAAAATTAAATAACAAACGAAATCATATCCCGAGTATTGTGTATCAGAAGTAACATTAAAATAAATCAAAAATAAATAAATAATCATTCATTAATAAATAATCGTATTGGGACTGGTTTATTGGGATTAACTGAAGAGAGGGTTCTAAAACACCTCATAAGTAATCGAAATCAGTCACCAAAGCAACTTAATATCATTCATAATATAAAAATTAATAAATAATATATAATACATTTTGTAATATCAAATTAGTACTATAGTGATTAATTAAAATAATAATTAATGAAGGAAGAGGTGTCACAGTTTAAATTAACAATTGTATTATGTACTAGTAACTAAAAGAAATTTCAGATTAAATAATTAAAATAAGATACATAGATTCAAGGTTAGGAAAGCAGGAGATTTAATGATTAGCACCGCCTTTATTAAGCGGATGTAATCTTTCATTGTAAAAGATTTATAACTATTAGAACTGTAAACTTAAGTAAAATTTAATGATATCAAATTGAAATTTAGATATATTTAAAAGTTGTACAAAATAATTATCGCAGGAACTGTTTTTAGACATTTTCAGAATATATTAAACAATTTAGTGAAAACGTCTCTGTGCTTATTTCTACCCAGTTCTTAGGAGTACGTCACATGAAAAGCTAAAATTTGATCTGTAAGAAGGATCTGGTGGAGCCCCCAAAACTTTCAAAGTGACTTTAAAAAACCTTACATAACTTCACAGTAGTCTTAATTAAAATACAAAACCTTACATGATAGAGTCGCCCAAGATTACAAAGTTTGACAGAAGTAATTTGTTGATGATTTCCACCTCATATGTCTATAATAAGACAGATACATCATTAGTCGATCTGTATAGATGGGTCATTGTATACAATTTAAAAAATCTTGTAATTGTAACGTTAGCAGGCATGTTGAGCTTATACCGTAGTTCATATCGTTTTGATTAGAGAGGATAGTACAATTTATTTATTCTTGTATTGTTTTATTTAAGTAATTGTTTGGAGCGTCAAGAAGTGCGCACTAAATGAGTGCTGACTTGATGATTTATTACCTTCTTATTGTTTGAGTGAGCTGAAATAATTCAACATATTAACGCAATTTTGTTCTACAGTTGTTTAAAGCATGTAAGAGGTAAACGAACCAACTATGAAATGCAAGTCAAATGTAAGTTACCTAATGTTGATTTTAAAAAAATAGACAAAGTTATAAAGTGTTCAAGAATTGTAAAAATGTATACCCTTAATAATTTTGACAACTTTAAATACTACCTAAACTTCAAATATACTTTAATCAATAAAATTACCGTCATGAGAAACGGGACGGGCAATGATTAATATGCTGCCAAGCTACTGACAACTAAACAGAAAGCGCTGTTTGAAATGTGCACATTATAAACAGCAGTCAAAATAAAATTACTGGCCTTCACATGTTTGAATACTTTGGTGATTTATTATTTTATTTACAGTTGTGAACTCACACATATTTAATTTGTTGTTTTGTTTTAATTGTGCAGCATTTAAATGTTAAGACCTATATTATTTGTAGCAGCTATGCACATCAGATATTTTTTAGTTAACAACGAAAGAAATAGCAAAGAAATTGAGTTTAATTATGAATCAATATATTTAAAGCCTTCTAAGGGACCTTAAAAATATGGTTGTGGAAAGAAGATGCTATGGCTTTCTGGAATATTGATGGCACTCAAGCAAATCTATGTTCTTAAGTTTCAAATGAAAGAAATAATTTTATTTAGACTTTTTAAATGCGTTTTGTATTTTAGGAAATAAATTATAACAATATACGATTTCAAATAGCTCATTAAATAGTAAATGTTCTTTATAAACTTATAAAATAATGACTTAATTAATTGATTTATAATATTGTCATCGTTTTTAATATTATTTTGTTTCCGTTTATTTTGTTAACCTAATCTAAAAACGTTGTTGGCTAAGGCTTTTTAGCAGCTAATTTATAAAATCAGTTCATAAATGTATGAGTATTAGAAAATTGCTACATATATTAGGAAATATAAAAAGTACACATACGAACTTACAAAGTGTATAGCTATCCTTCTTTAAACAATAAACATAAGTATTGTAATAAACTTAAATATTGTGATTTATCAGCCAAAATTATCTTGCGTGAATGCCATAAATACATTCCAGCTGAACCGTTTACCCCTCCTTAGTGTTTTTATTGCCTTTTTCTAAACACGTGGAAGACATTACGTTCATCCAAAACATTGAAGGCATCAGTTTATTTGGATCCTTGGAGTCTTCAGGAAAATTAATTCTGCAAATATTATTCTTGATCATTTCTACTTTGCAATGTTTGAGAATACATTTCTGGAAATTAAATTAACAATATGATTTAACACGTTGGACGTGGTTCTGAATATGTACACACTATTTAATAAAATATGACTACAATTAATTATATCATTTTGAAATTTCCTTATGAAAATAGATTTATTGCAAACAATTTTAATTTAAAAAAATACCGGAGATACAAAGGCTTAAAACAATGCTGACCTAAATTTTTCATGTCGGGAGACATTTTTATTTATTTTAAACATACATAATTTAGTATCGTACTTTTTAATCGTTAGTACTATATATATCTTAAAATTTTAAGCATTATATCAAATCAATAGAGGTCTTTATTTCATGCCAAATAAAATAAGAAAACAAAGCTAGATGTCTCAGAGAGTTCATGGTTAATCTATTATCCGTCCTCAAGGTGTGAACTTAGTATTGTATATTTATGTTATAAACCAGTGGTATTTTTATTATGCTCATTTTAAATAAGGGAATCATTTATATTTTGCAAGTGAAAGAGTCCACAGTGAAAATTGATATTTAAGAAATAATAACATCTTGGTGCAATTGTATTTATGCAAAAGAGGTAATGTAGTACTTAAAACAGAAATATGTTATTTGTTCGACTTTGTTATTATAATATGTTTAGATAAATATAAAATATTAATTTTATATGCGGCGAACAATATAGAGTGAGTGTACCTACACTTATACTTATACTCACTTCTAGAGTGAGTGGCGAACAATAGTACTATACATATATGTTATTAGTATTTAAGGCTCATATGTAACTTAAAGACTGCGTTCTAAATAAATATGTTGTACAATTTTAACTCAGTTCTATTAATAGAAACAATATTTGCGAATGTTAATTGTTTACAGAATTGAAAAACTGTACTGATAATTAACCAAGAGAAGCACAGCTACAAATTTGATAGGTATACATTCAAACTTCTATAAAATACTATTTCATAGTTTAAATTCTTCACTTTTCAAGAACTTAATTAGCAAATCTAAAACTTCCAAATGCCTACAAACATCACTAGAATCCCAGAAACTAACGATGTCATATTAAAGACAAAAATATGGTATAGTGTAATTGTATAATATGGTGTAGTATATTGATCATAACTAACACAATTTAATTAAGGTTACTAGTTTTAAAACTACAATTTATTAAAATTGTACACTATATTCTTTTAAATATTTATAGTTGGAACTCAAATGTAGCAACAAAACTAAAATCCCTAACTTTAAAAACATTAAATTAGATCCCTCCTCACACATCATGTTAATTTTTTAACACAGAATGGTTTATATACACTGCTAACTTGGGCAAAACTTTTTTCAGCCTAAGTTTACAATACTCCTCCCTGTTGATATATTTTCAGACGTCTACCTTTGTTTTGTGAAACATAGTAGTGCTGCCAACCTAAGAATTTTTGATTAATTGATGAATTTTGAGTTAAAACTGGGGGTGTCTAGACTTTTCACCCCACGTGTTATATGTCAACCAATCAAATACAGTTTGTTATTTATATTTATGTTGTATGTTGTAAGACCAATAGTACAAACGGGCTATAGTGTAATTAATTATTTGAACAACTATTCTAATTTCCTACTTCACCAAAATTATAATCTTTACTATGATTCCCACTCTGATACATTAGCTTCGTAAGTTAACCAATTAATTGTGTAACAAATTCGCATTTATAAAATTACCATACATTGAGGATTACATACTTTTTTTACTTAAATCTTGTGTAGAAAGATCTTGATAAATTTGTTGTCTGCTAAAAGGTAATAAATTGTTCTCCAATAGAAAAAAATGCTCCCTTAGGAATGTAACTGAAGAAAATGTTTGTTTTAACACAACCTTTAATAAATCCCTTTCACTAAACAACGCAATAAAACCAAAGCTTTGACATTTCCCTGAAGGAAAATGGGGTAAAATGTACAACCTCCCTCCTGACGTTATTGCAGAGGTGCTAAATTTATGATAAGAAAATGCTCTAGAATTTAGTAATAATGTTTAATTATGTCATTATAAACGTATTCAACAAATGTAAACAGTAAACAGCATTATGAATAATTAATTAAACAAATTGCTAAATTGTTAAATTATACTAAATCTTAAAAACTTATTTATATAATGGCGTGTTAAATAATATACTAATTAATATTTCGCAAAGTGTTTGCATAAAACGTATTTATTTATAGTATAACGAAATACATGTAACAAAAACAATTGAATATTATTACACTATTAATATATAATTACATATTATTGTAATCTTTTTAAATAGTAACAATTAATTGTCACTTGACTTACAATATTATGCAATGAACTACCGCTCTTGACGTTGCAGCTTGTTACTTTCCTTACCCTATACTAGGTAAGGTAAGTATTGCGATCGACCCAAAAATTCGATGTCGAGTTTTCATAATATCTTTACGTTTCAAGGCCCCCTGAGTCCAAAAAATGCATTTTTGGCAATTGGTCTGTCTGTGTGTCTGTGTGTCTGTGTGTGTGTGTGTGTGTGTGTGTGTGTGTCCGGAGTGCACAGGGCAAACGGCTGGACGGATCGAACTGAAATTTACAGGATAAACTAAATTACAAGTGAAAGAAGAAAGAATTGAGATTGTTTTCAATGTCGCATGCGAGGTATTCAGTCTATTAATTCATATATGCAGTAAAAACCATACAAGTGAGATAACATCGACCAATATCAGGGATCATGATAGCTCAGTGGTAGAGTGTTGCCCCGGAAAGGCAAAGGTCCTGGGTTCAAATCCCGGTCTTGGTCCATGTTTTTTCACTTGTAATTTAGTTAATTTAACCCTTGCTGAGGAAGCGTGTAAGCAGGTAATTTATTACAAATTAAAAATAATAATTTACAGGATATCTTCAAACATGTAAACAATTAAACCCATGTAAATTTGAAGCAAATCGGAGGTGGTGTCTTACCGTGGGAGCAGTTTTTAGCACATTTTTGGTATTTACTCCAAATTCCCTCTAACGATTTTGATTAAACTTTGCTAACATACTCTACTCCGACCCCCTTAACACCCTATGTACGCGAAAGACCGTTAAAAATTCGTTGAAAAAAGTTATTACAAAAACCAAGTTATTTTGTTTTATCTCTGAAATGGCTGCTCCTATCGACTTGAAAATGGTCTCATTCGATTCAGCGTCCAAAATAATGTCAAAAACTATACCCCACTCAACTTTTTCCATTTTTTCAAAAATTGCCCCCAAAAAGGGCGTTTTTGGGGGTAAAAATGTCTTTTTTTAAACTAGCCGTATTTGGTATCAAATTTGACATTTTGTGAGGTTAGAAATCAATTGAGACCAAAATCAGGTCCGTGGGATTAACCGTTTTGAAGTTAGTACCGCTTTCTTCGAAACGAATACTCCTATTAACTCGAAAATGGTATCATCAATCTCTCGATTTGATAATTGATACAGCATCTATTTTGGTAAGGAAAGTTGTGTGATGTGCACACCAGATGTTTTTTTAATGAATATTCGTTAAGTTTTACACATTCAGCGTATATAATAGATATACATATATAATCAAAATTTAAAGAAATTTTAATATCATCAAACAAAATGCAAAATGTTTATATTTGCATCTAATAAACCCAGATAAGCAAATGATTAAGTTATATTAGTGAAACACATTAATGCTATTACTTTAAAATTTATAGAGATATACATATATCGCTTATTAAAAAATAATAATATACTATATTGTTATTTTTACGTTACTCACTACTTGTCACAAATGATAACTTTAACTGTAGGAAATTAAAAAAGGAAAACCTCTGCATTTACCAACAGCAGTAAATGTTACGTCTGTTATAAAAACTGACAAAAGTAAACGTGTTTAAGTGTCTTCTTAACTTAATTTAATAAAAACAATACGAGAATGGAGGATTAGTATGTGTCAAAGTGTATGGAAAATACAAATTATTACCTAAATATATAATGTACTAGCATTACTAGAGGAAACAATAATAATACAAATTATTGTTGAATGTTTTAAAAATCATAGTGTTCTATTCATATAAATGGTGAAGTAATTCACAAATCACCGGCTACTTTTAGATTAGTTGACAGACAAAAATGGATTTTCGTAAGCAAGAGTCAAGTTTAAATTCAGGTAACCTATTTTGTCAAGGCTAAAACAACAATGGCAGCATATAGAATTATTAACATTATTGCCCTGCTTTTACAAAAAAAGTAGGAGATATCTTAAATAATAATGTTTAAAAAAAACTCAAACACGAAACAAGTCTATTACTGTTAGCTAATATCCCCAAACTAATATTTCCAGTTTTGTAAAACTTTACTAATTAGAAAAAGTTTATAATTAAATTAAATAGTACCCTACCTTAACTTACAAATTGGTGTGCGGTTATTAAACGCTCTACTATCGTAACATTAGATAGTAATTTCTATTGTCTAAAATATGCACAATAGAATAAATAGAATATGCACAATTTATATTGATAAATTGTATCGTTCTCATGTTGGTTAGTTGTGCAACGATGAATTGTTTTGACTAAGTGGTGTTTACAACGATACATTAATTATTGTAATCGTAGAGTTAATTGCTGTAATTCTCATGACCAACTTATTAGTAAATATCGTTCGTAATTTTGGTTTATACTTGTCCAAATTACCAAATAGACCCTTCTTCTTTCTCTAACTGGCAACAATTAAAGCTTTTAAAACAATTCACATATTGATCTTTCCTCAATGAATGATGACATAACAAGGAAATAATATAAATACAAAGTTAGTTCTATCATTAGTTTTAACAAGCAAACTTTGTTGTAACATGTAATAGTTATCTCCATGTAACATGAGAATGTACAGTTTACAAGTTGTTAAACAAATACAGTTATAAATACAAACTGTATTGATTTGTTTGTATTTGTAACTCATTGATGGGTAGTTTAGCTGTAGCACCGTACGCAAAAGATCCTGGGTTCGAATCCTGAACTTAGTATATGTTTTTTTTTTTCCACTTATAATAGACCTTTATAGTTGAATAAAATAGGCTACTAAACTCTAATGTTGCCTTGTCTGCTCATTTTAGATTGAGGTAGTAAAACTGTTTTATTTACATTATTTCTCATTTTCTAAAATGTATGTTTAGTATAGCACAGTATGTAAGTCACAACGAAGTGCTTAGTAATTACTTTTAACAGACCGCATACTATTTAGAAACATACATTTTTGTTTGTTACATTTTATTTCCGACAACCAAAGATAATATATCACTCCACGAATGTTTCTACTGTCATCTGTCACTTCTAAGTATGCAATGTGTCTTCTTTATACATTTTTGTTTGTTACATTTTATTTCCGACAACCAAGGCTAATATATCACTCCACGAATGTTTCTACTGTCATCTGTCACTTCTAAGTATGCAATGTGTCTTCTTTATACATCTTTGTTTCAAGACACCTTCTGTTTCAACACGACATTATATTTAAACCTAATGATTAACATATTACCCAATACATACCTGGAATAAATTTAAATTTTTTTGTCTTTTAAATACTTAAGATTCTCTGACTTTGCCTTGAACAAAATATGTTTGGAATGATCAAATTATTGTGTATAACAACAATACGATGTTTGTCTTTTGGAGGATAAGATTTTGACAACATTTTATGGCTTCATTCTATGGTGGTATTTAATACAGTGTGAGACTAGGAAGTGTTTCTTTATCGGTTATACTTGCAGAACTAGTGAGAAAATGTCGAGATTATACTATTCATCCGTAATATGAATGTATTATAAACACGACTTTGAAAAATACAGACTAATAATAATTATTCCAAGATATCCATTTAGCACACCCCAACAATCACTATTAAACAACCTGGTAAATGAGAAACATTTGAAAATAAAACATCCCAAACTCATTACGATTAAACTATTAACAAGTACTAAACTTAGTAAATCTGTTTTGTCTTTTGTTGATAAATCAATCTATTTGTTTAGCTTTTAGGAGCACGGCCTCTGTTCACTGCATATTAATCATGGTTCGTAATATTCTTCTTTTCATTGTCAGTCGGCTTTATGATTTTATTATGAAACGCGATTAAATTTAACAGTGCCTAGATGTATAGCTGTTGAAAAAATGCAGAGTAAATTTCCATATGGAACATTTAATATGTATAAGTGGTATTATATATGTTGTACATAGCGGTAACTTTATTTGGTTGTCACATTTTATATTTGACATTACATACGTATAAATAAATAACTAATGAGATTGTCTTGTGAGAAAGTAACTAGATAAAATAAAACCTGAACACAAAATCTCACAATAAATACTTTCACTGATCTTCATTTATGAACGGGCTACAGTAAGTTATAGTTTGGTTAGTTTGGTTGGTGCATCTCTGAGGATAGCGACATTGTCGTTGAAACAAGTTTGAGTTTAGTAAACGTATTTATTGTTAGATTTTGTGTTCAGGTTTTATTTGATCTAATTACATACGTACTTATTTGTATTTGGAAATGTACTTTTTGTATACATAATTATTTGTAGTTAAATAACATTTATAAAGTAACTTTGTTTATAACATAATTATAGCAATCTTTTATCACATTTGGTTGTTTAATTGTTTCTGTTTTTAAGACAACATTTTACGTAAGGCCGAACTTAGTACAACCTTACCCTAATATTACTTAGGTTTTTATTTAAGTTAATTTATAAACCTCAAAGCTGGGTTACAGTAGTTGTATTACAGCTCTACTGATTATATGGCTTTTTAATTTATCATGTGATATTTCAAAACAACAATAATCTGCAAAAAATAAATCCATACTCACGAAGTTCTTGATTCAATAAATATTTCCTGTACACATGATTTATTATTTTAAAGTTAATTTAGTTTTGCCAGAGCCTGTCCCAACCTCGTCTGAACTAACATAGTTATGATCTATTTATAGAAATGAGAGTAAATAAGAAAATGGTTATACATTTTATTTCGACTAGACTTTGGTTACTTTTCATACCAATTAAATGAATAATTACATAGTATATATGGTTCAAAAACCATATTATCTACTGAATAAATCAGCAAGATATTGTGAACTCAAGAACAAGTTTTAGTTATATCTAGGAAGTCTAGCTTTGCTTGGAACATAATAACTGTACTGCAACAAAACGTAAAAACATTTGACTACAGTAAACATGCCATCAAATAATGTTTGGTTTCAACTAATTTAATGCAGATATTCACAGTGAAGTACCTATTTTAATTGGAAAATTCAGTTCAACCAACTAAACAAGATATCAAATTTGACTTTTTATAGTTTTACGGAGAAACATGTAGGGTGGACAGGAAAAGTGGAAATGGTAGTATTTATTTTCAAAGTTCATAAATTTTTTTATTTTTTTTTATTATTATTATAAGACGACCATTGTAGGTTATTTATAAAATAATTATATTTATTATTTTAAGGATTATTGTGTAGAACATTATTTATTCATTCATTGATTCATTGGTTCGTTTTGAAATATTCTTAATATTTAAGTTTTTACCAACTGACTGGATATCTTTTAGCTTATGTCATACTCCTAACAAAATAATAACAATATTTCTGGACAAATTTATTTTTATTTATAAAAACAGCATTAAACTTTTCCTGTTTCTAGAAAATTTTTCTAACCTTAACGTAAATGTTCATGTCCATTTAATCCAAGAATCCATGAATGCAGTTAATTTCAGCTGTTTGCTAAAACTACAGATGACGTAACTTATCTCGTGTAATTAAGGTCACGAGTCTTCTGCCAACATTTTCTTCGGAGACTAACATTTCATGAGTACATTTTCTCAATATTTAAGTCCCTCTGGACTGGTGCTTTTATACGGAATTAATTGAAGTAAGAAAATTATAATAAATCCTTCGTGTTTGGAAAAAAATTAAAAGTTTTTTATAAAACAGTTTGAAATTGTAGGTTGTACAAAATTTACTAAATAAAGTTATTTATAATTGAGTACAATATTCTGCCAATTTTATCGTTGCCTCATCCGTTATATTTGTTGGCTCGTTTTGGAGATACTACATATTATAGAACTACTATACCTTTTAGGTTTTTACTCTAAAATGAGATACTTTTATGTATTATAAACTCTAATAAAGTGTAAACTTCCTTCAAAAGGGTTTTTATCATGTACACAAATTTAATTATAGGTCATGATGTTCTCCATCCAATGTAGCTCATCTGAGTTAGGAATATATACAGAAAACTGGGATGTTAAAACATAGCTCAAAATTGTTAAACTTGTATTTCACAACATTAGAGAATTGTAATAAATTAAACACCAACAAAAGTACAAACTTTTGGTTTTAAAAGAACAAATCTTAAATTATTACATACAAAACAAAATTTAATGACAATAATTTGTAAAAATTACAATACAGGTTCAAATTCTACACAATGTTTTCCTGGATAAATTGTGTTTTGTAGAACAGTGTTATTATTCATCTGCATGACAGGGGGATAGTAGTAAAGGATATAGTGTTTTGGCTTTGTTTACATGGTGACGGAAATGAAAATATTTCTGCATAAACTGGTTGTTTTAAAATTAATATTTGTTACATTATGTGCCACATTTTTTTTTATTCAGGAAACAGTGAAATAAAACTTGTACAGCTGTTTTTCTTAGAAAATTTACCAGTGAGATGCAATTCTTTGACAGAGAACGATTTTAAATTTGCAACTTCTGCCTGAGACCAGTGTTGCCAAAAGGTTGGTGGTCTAATTCTTTTGATTTATTCGGTTTTTCTAATATATTTTTTCCCTTCTGGAGTATCCTCCTTATCCTTAAATAAATGGAAGTGTATTTACGATTTGCGTACCTTCTACTTTAACTTCTAGAGTTGGTTTTCTGCCTGACATTCCCATTTTGTATTTATTTAAAGCATTTTTGTCATGCAAGCTGCTTTATTGTTCCCTGCTAAAAGGATTTGAGTATTTTAATTATTTCCTCAGGTATTTCATAAAACTCCATGTGACGTTCAGGTTATTTCCCATGTGTTTGCTCAGGGAGTTTATCAAATTGTCTTTAAGATTTAAAAATCTGAGTAACGGCACAGATATGGCAAACCTTTACATAAAATTCAGAATGGATTAGAGTAGACAAAATTATAAATATTTTCAGCCAACACACAATTGACCATTATCTTTTCTTGAGTTGGCAACGAAATCCATACACTTAATAATTGTGTCAGTAAGAAGGCAAGTCACCTTAGTCTCTTTTTTCCCACAAACATGCACACTTTCAAAAAATTGAAACCTCTAAAACCCTTCTCTTCTTAAAGAAATTAGGCATAATGCAGTCAGTATATCCAACTCCCATGCACTTTACACCTACAAAGTTGTTGCTTATACATTTATGTTCTTTTACTAAAAAGTACCGATAACGATTTAATTTCATATTATAATTTGTTGATGGTATCTTAACTGGTTTATAAAATTGTCTTTTGTATAGTTTTGTGTGTAGAGGTTAAGCTACTCTTTCTTCCCATTCATCACTAAATAAAGTAAAAAAATCTACTTTGTTCGAGTACTTAATTTCCTCCTGTAATACATTTACTTCTTAAAATCCTGGCACACTCTCTAGTTAATTACAAAGTTTCAACCCATTCAAGCGATGGTTTTTTCATTGCCAAACTAACAGCTAGAACAAAATTTAGCAATTATATCAACATTATTTGGCAGCACACACTGTATTGCTGCTGTTATGTAATTGTTGCTCTACTTAAATGTATGATGAGTTTAGCTAACAGCCGTACTTTGTAACTGGTTTGATTTCTTGGATGTGGGTGGTCTTTTTCATTGTTTATTCCTTTGACTCAAAAGTGTGTCAGTCATAATAACCGAATCTTTCAAGTCTTGGTGGATATTTGGAACATTTTGTCTAAATAGTAGAAGTTAATAAAAATGCATTTTGCTGCAATTTTGACCTAGGTATTGGAATTCTTGTCACCCTTGTCAGGACATTTATATAGATGGCTGTACACTTTTTGTTATTGAAACATCCGAAGCAGTACTCACAGGATAAATGTCATTGTAGGATAAATGTCACTGTAGGATAAATTTCATTGCAGGATAAATGTCATTGTAGGATAAATGTCATTGTAGGATAAATCTTTTAAAGATTGGCGGAACACCAAAAGAGATCGTATTTCTTTTTAACCTTGTTGCATTTTAAATACAATTTCCTTTATTTCTAAACTGTATAATTTTATTTGCTCCCTCTGTAGTATTGTTTTGTAAACTTGAATATTCTCGGGCTTGTTTCTTATCTTTGTGCATTCCTTCTAAATGCTGAGGTAGTTTAAAAAGATTTTTTCAGAATAAAAACATTTATTTTGGTCGTAAATTAATTTCTGCCCTTTAATTCAGGCATTTCTCTATGTTTTTCAAAGAATTCAAATCTACAAAAATCGTAGAAGTAATTTATCCATAAGTCATAACATCGCCCTAAAGTTGATTCGTAGCGAAAACAGTACTGCATCACATTAATGTGATATATATAGGCCTACACAGATTTTAGACAGACATATACAAAAGTAAGGAACATAATCAGTTTCTCTTTGCATTATGTTCGAAACAAGTATTTACCTATTATACAAGTTAATATATTTAAACATTATTATATTCATATATTTTACTATTGGGTTACACAATGAATAGGGACATATTAAAAGGTTGTGGCAAGATGAAAGATAAAGTCTGAGTTTTATTTGCGCAGTTACAACATAAAATCGTGTCATGAGTGAAGTTTTATCTTACAGTTTACAGATTTGTCAATGAAGGAGTTTCCGAAGATATCGAGTTTTTTATGTCTATAATCCATTCCCGTAGGATTACGCGTAAATCCGGGGGCTTTATTTACATTTATCAGGCAAATAACGATGCATCATATTATTTTATCCAGACATTACTTACGCATGCTCAAAATGGTACGATTTTGAATGTTGTTACATTCTATAATAACCTATTGCAAGGAAGGCTATGCTACAACACAAGAAAAGAGTACAAAGATTGTTGTAGTTTCTTAATTTTAGGTCACACTATCGTAGTCATGTAGTATAAAACAGTAAGGGACAAAAGAAGTATATTTATATTTGCTAATAAATTTTAACATTTTATATTCATCTCTTCCACAAATAGGTCGCTTAAACAATATGAACTTAAATGTATAAATTAATTATTGTGTCAAGTTTGAGGGTAAAGTTTGGAGTTTTGTTTGTCCCGTACTTAAATGCAGTACAAATATTTCTTCCTTATAACTTTCTTTCTGAGCAAATGAAATTCATGGTGCAGTCCGTTAAAACCGAATGCAGAAATATAGCTTAACTCCAAACGACATCATGCTATAAATATCACTGAAATAATTTTCACATAAGGATAAGTATGCGTCTTTAATTATGATGTAAAAACATTTCAATTAAATAAAGAGTCCAGGCTAAATTCCTGAATCAGGCATTAGTGGCATACAATACCAATAGTGTACATTCGTGTTTTGACAATTTTAAATGAATTAAAGATCTCGGAAAAAAATAATCCTGAAGATCAATGCTTGAGACATCTTACCAGCATCTTACAAACTATTAATAAATGGCTGTCTTAATTATACTATTTTTTTAGGTTCACAATTAAATTTGTTTTAAGGATTTATAAAGTTCGGAAAAAATAAGAAAAATGATACCAAACACGACGTTATTACGTTTGTAAAATCCATTTTATTAATCACATGCTTATTTATTACTTCAGTTTTATTTAACTTTGTTAGGAAATTAAATATAAACAACATTATTGTTTATAACATTATGCACTACTTATTTCAAATAACTTTCTAACTTAAAACTTTTTTAGTGACACGTAATAGTTGTTTTCAATCAGCGGGAGAGGTTTCTACTGCACCGTTACTGTGCAAATAAACAATAGGACTGCAATGCACTCCACGAACAATTAAAATTGACTTTTTATTGATTTTTTTTTAATGAAATAATATGGAATTAGTATATGCTTGTCTATCACAATAATTACATGTGTAATAATTACATGAAAATCTATCTGGGTGTTATTGTTTTAATAAAAAGAAAATAGATTGACTATTCTCAAAAAAAATATTGACTAGTAACATTGTATCCATATTGTGAGGCAGTAAAGTGATGTCAATGCCAACAAGAAGAGTAGGTGAGTAGTTTT